>JAZDUH010000177.1:367500-467500 GCA_036419115.1 Scarus forsteni
ATCTGGAGTATCACAGCTGTTTGTCAAAGTAATTGGACGTCAGAGGATGAAAATAAAATTGCAACAGGCTGATACATGATAACATCCTTTTAGAAGGATATTGTGGACATGAATATGGTGAACCTTGATATATCAGGTGTTTGAGATCTACAGAGCTGAGCTTTCATTGGCAGGTGTTTCTGCAGGTCTTCAAATGATTGTCCTCATCTTTTTTAAATCTGTGTTTCAGTGAACAACGCATCAGAGTCTGACAACAGCCAGTTTGCACTGTGGGTGGCGTTCTTTGAAATCTACAACGAGTGTGTGTACGACCTGCTTCAACCCTTGCTCTACTCCAAGTCCAAGAAACGAGCCTCGCTGAGAGTTTGTGACGACGGGGCGGGGAGCTCTTACGTGAAAGGTGCTTCTACAAACCTGGCTTTGGATTAAATGAATGAACTGGCTGTCATTTATTTTATTTTTTGTTTTCAAATATTCGTTTAATTCTATTTTTTATGCTATTGACCAACTTATTAATTGACTTAATTTAAATAATTAGTGCCAGTTTATTTGTGATTGTCCTAGTTGTTAACCTGTCTGGATATTTGATGTACCTACAGTAATGTTTCATTCTTTACTATCACCTTCAACAGTATCTGTAAGCTGATGTTTGCATGTTTAATTTAATATATGTTGATGCGTTGTTTTGTGCAGCCAAGCAGGATAGGGAGGGATAACTGGACAGGCCTTTTTATTTTTTCAGTCTGCAGCATCTTAATTTTTACCTCTATTTGAGTATAAAGTGCACCCGTTCTACCTTAAAGCCTGAATTAAACTAGACCACTTACTGGAATCTCCCCGTCAGTCTCCTGCAGTGATCTTTTATAACCGAGTGTTTTTTCGATCGAATTAATAATCACGAGGTTGGTTTGTTTTCAGATTTGAGGTGGATAAACATCCAGACTCTGGGTGAAGCCAGCAGACTTCTGCAGTTTGGAAACAGGAACCGTAGTGCTGCAGCCACCAAGATGAACCAGTCGTCCAGCAGAAGGTGAAATATCCCTTCACCACATCTTTACTTGAATCTAAATGTTGCACTAAAAGTAAATATGAATGAGTGTTTAGTGGGTCATTTCATTGCTGCATTAATGCATCTTGGTCATTAATCATCCCAATGTAAAGCCTGTTTATGTCCCTTTAAAGAAACCCTGTTTCTGAGTAACTTGCATGTGTGGGGTGAGCAGCAGAGTGGATGTAGGACGCGTCCATGACAAATTTACCAAGTCCTCTCTGCCAAGCTGACAGCTTATTCTACTGCTGACGCTTGTTTGGTGATTGGACGATTGACGTAGAAGGAAAAAAAATGTTTTGGCAATTTAGCGGTTAATTCATTGAGCAAACAGGAGCCTCAGCACCATGTGGAGGAACCAAACGCAGCCACAGCAGCCTGGCTTCTCCTCATGCTGGTCTGCAGCCTGGTCACTCTCTGCTGTGGGATGACTGATCATCCTTCAACCAGTATTTGAAAAGAAAGTCACCACCTACCTTTAGCTGTGATTACAGCACACATTTGCTGTAGCATCGTTTCAGTAAACTTCTGCAATGTCACAGATTTGTCCCAGATCACAGCACTGCCCCAATAGGCTTAGGCAGTAGGCACTAGGTATGATGGGTGCATCACTTCCCCTGCCTCTCTAACCCGATGCTTCCATCATTCTGTACCAGGGTAAATCTGAACTTATTAGACCACATGACAGTCCTCCACAGTCCAATCTTTATGCTCCCTAGCAAACTGAAGCCTTTTTTCTGGTTAGCCTTACCAATTAGTGGTTTTCTTTAGGCTACATAGCTGTTCAGTCCCAATCCCTTGAGTTTCCTTCACATTGTGTGTGGAAATGCTCTTACTTTTACTATTAAAACCACCCTTGAGTCATACTGTTGTTTTTCTTTGACTTGATTTTGCCAAACATTTAAGTGATTCACCAATCACGATCATTCAGAATTTTTTTCTGACCACATTTCTTCCTTCAAGACTATGGTTCCCCACTATGCTTTTCAGTTTTTAATTACTTCTTGCACAGTTCTTAACCCAGTTTTAGTGGTTTCTTCAATCTCCTTGGATGTTTTCTCTGCTGGATGCCAATGATTTGACCCTTCTCAAACAGACTAACATATTTTCCACGACCAGGATGTGTCTTTTACACGGTTGTTTAAGAAATAAGAAGCTACTCATTGCATCAGCTGGGGTTAAATAACTTCTTTCCAGCTTAAAGATAATCACTCATGCAGTAATTATCTAATAGGAGGCTTGTACCTATTTGGTTAGTAAAATCTAGGTGGTGACTTTTTTTTTGGACAGACAGTGTAGGCCTGCAACTGGTTGCATTCTCATCTTGATATCTCTCTGCGTTTAGATGCTTCAAGTGATGACAAACCCCTCCCAAACACAATCACACGGCCTCCACCTAAGATGTTACTCAATTGATATAACAATCAGCGTTACCCACATTTTCTGCACACTTTAACCTATGACCCAACAGCCGTGGGCAGAATCTGGACTCATGGCTGATTATATCGTCCCTTCACACGTTCAGGCTCAATGGCACGTGTTGCTGACACCAACCTATACAGGTCTATAGGTGAGTGGTAGTCATTGAGATGCAGTCTTTTCTGGATTGACTGAGCAGAGGGCTGTCGTCCATATCATCCAGCAGAAGACTGCCTCCAGTTCCTAAGAGCTGAGGGTGAAGGAACAGCTTTCCATGGGAGTCGGCGTTCTCGGCACGCCCACTTCCCAACCTGTGTTTGACATCTTGTATGAAACTCGGTCTTCTGTCTGGAGAAGCTACCAGAGCTCACTCCACATAACACTGCATGGGCCCAATCTGGATTGAACTTGATACCAACTCCTGGAGTCAATGCCAACTGACCTATAGCAGGGCCCATGCTCACAGGGGTTAATCAGGCACCTGAAGCTGTTGGGCACTCAGTTCTACTGCTGTTCCTTACATGTGGCTCCTTTTCAAAGGGAAATAAACCAGTTTATTACCAAGAGCCTTTGTTACAGCAACAATTATCTACCAAACACTAATTTCCTTTCCTTTTGTTTGTAGTTGATTGACCATCATCAAGCTAACACCATCCCTCTTCACAGCCACAGCATTTTCACCATGAAGTTACTGAAGATCGAAGGGAGCTCCGTCAAAAGGATCTCAGAGTATGTATACTAAATAAACTGCTAAATTAACCTTGCAGCTCCATTCTTCAGGTTTGTCAACATACATCAAATTCATCTTGCAAAGCTTCAAGCTGATGCACCAGTTTCAGTTCAGAAAATGAGCGCATTACTTGTAATGGTAACTGTGGGTGAAAAATTGAATTTTAATCAATATTGGGAGGGAGGCCAGAGTACCCTTACTTAAAACATTCTGTTGTGGTTGGAGCATATTCACAGTCAAACTTCCTCTGATAAGGTTGTAATGCTTTACAAGATTCAGGGACCTTTGGATCAAAGTTCAGAAAACATCTGAAACGTAAGACATTGATAATTAAAGGAAAAGTTCAACCACATTTTAACCACAGTTAGATTTGCACTTTTGTTACTTCTGCAGCGAACAGAAGGAGCTTTATGAAAAAGACCATCTTGTTTTGGTCTTAGATTTTCCCTCTGCGACTTGGCCGGCTCAGAAAGATGCAACAAAACCAAAACGATCGGTGAGCGTCTGAAAGAGGCCGGGAACATCAACAACTCTCTGCTCATTCTGGGGAAGTGCATCACAGCGCTGAGGAACAATCAGACTGACAGGTAAAGGTGAAGATCTGATGGTAGTGACTCTCTGATAATGTTCCTGAAACCTTCTTCATCTTCTGTGTTTGGTCAGGACGAAGAGCAGCTATATTCCCTTCAGAGAGAGTAAACTCACAAAACTCTTCCAAGCCGTTTTCTGTGGGAAAGGACAAGCATCGATGGTCGTCAACATCAATCAGTGCGCTTCTACGTACGACGAGACGCTGCACGTCATGAAATTCTCTGCTGTAGCCAAACAGGTCTGTTTGATGTGAGAGGTCTCTTTATGAGCAGCTTTTCTCCTCTCTAATTCAGCCTTTGTTGTCTTCAGGTGGTCCAGGTGATTCCAGACAAACACCTGGTGTCTCTGGCTCCCTGTTTGGTCGGCCGTGATGGGAAACCTCTGCTGAAGGACGGGGTGATAGACAGTCAGGCTCTGGAGAGCTACCTGTCCGAGGAGGAGCTGCTGGAGGAGGAGGACGAGACCGGCATGTCTCTGCTGCCTCAGCATGTATGTAAACATGTTCTCTAATCACGCTGTTTTTCTTTTTACTTTGACACTGCACCTGAGGTGGACGATCCAGTTTCTTCACTCTGGGCTGCTTTATCATGGGGCTTCATTTCCTAATTAAAGCTAATGTCGATAGCATGAATTTGAAAGTAGCCTCAGGGCTCCGCCTCGCTCCTCCCAACCCTTTTCCAAAATGACCCACCCCCCCGCTCGCACGCATGCATGAGCGTCGCTGATTTACAACCAGACGACTACCTGAACTCCAAATCGACCCCCAGCGGTTTATGTTTGTTTTACACTACACCAAGTCATGTCTCTGTCAGCAGGCAGAAAACACCAAAACATTATCATAGTAAAGTTACAAAAAACACACAAACATGAAAATAAAAATTTAAATTAGTGCTGTCAGGAGATTAAACAAAATAATCTAATTACATGACTTTTAATTAATCAATCTAATTAATCGCATTATAATTTCATATCTGCTTAAAGTCCCCAAATAAAGAATTTGAATTCTTGGACATCACAAAATTGTAGAGAATGACTAAGAAAATCAATACACTAGGAAGAGAAAAAAAAATTATTGGTGATTGAATAAAACCTAAGTCAGGGCATCTTGTCCAGAAAATTCTAAGCTCAATCAGGCAACTCAAAATACACTTTAAGCGTATTTCAGAAATCAAATTCAAAATAAAAAAGAAGGTCGAGGACATCCAACAAACCAGTTAGCCCTGATGCATTATTAAGAATGCAATACAAATACAGACAAATACATTTAGAAATAAAATAAGGCTGAGTCTAAAGTAGGCCATTCCTGTTGTCACCTCGGCTTTGTTTGGTTTGGCGAGCGACGCATGCGTAAAGTGCCACTGCCATGTACGGGTCGTTCAACTGGACAATATTAAAACGTTTGTGTGCTATAATTAATCTTGTGATTAATTTTTATAACGCATTAATTTGCGTTGTAATTAATTAATCTAATTAATGCACTAAAGTGACAGCCCTAATTTAAATATTATGTTAAAAAAAACACACACACACAAACAAAAAATGCAACTTAGAACTCACAACCCTATGTTGATTGGTGTATAGGTAGTTCCTCTGCCATTCTCCACATAGCTGTCAAGTCCCCCATTTTGGCCGTGAAACTACCATATTTACATATTTTATCCTCTTTTCTGACATCCTCCCGTGTGACAATATAAGAATAAAAACATTCCACTGCCTCTCCAAACTGAACTCTGTCACTAGCCTGAATGGGGCGGTAATGCTCCAAAATGATGGATGATTGAAATGATGAAAACCGAAGAAGTAGAAAAAGCCTTGCGAGAACTTCCACCTGCAGTAGCCTGGGTGGCAGCTGTTGTGAAATTAGAGCTAACAGTGGAACAAACCAAGAAAAACAAGTGTTTATTTTAGATTTCTTGTACACCTGTCTGAAAATGTGAGGGATACTGTAGGTTGGGGTTGTTTGTGGTTTCCAGCAGCTTCCCTTATTTTCAAAGCCAAAACTTGACAGGTAATCATTCTCCAGTAGACTTGGATCCCTCTCAGCTCTACATTGAATCAGAGTCTGTGCACGCTGGCAAAATGTATGCGCAGAAGGCGGGCAGAACAGCAGTTATGGTATTTGATTGGTTTAATAAATTCAGAATGAGTGGCTGTAAGTGGGTGGTTTTCCCTGTTTTACTCCTGCTATGGACGGCAGCTGGATTTCACTCTTTGTTAAGAACACATCATGCATTGATTACCATCGGGACATAACGATCATTTTAACCAGTATAACAAAAAGTGTTTTCTAAATCAAATTGCCATCCCTAGCTTTAAGTGTCTATTTTTTTCCTACCTGTGATCGAGTTTAGATCTTTTATGTAATCATACAGAAGTGCTCTGATCTGTGACACTGAGTCTGTGATTCAGAAACAAAGTACACAGTAGGACAGGTTCACACCAGGGACCCACCTAAGTAAATGCAAACATGGCCTGGCATGGAGAATTCTTCAGAGGATCTGGCTGCAGAGGCATTTCTATCCCAGCTCTGTTATTCATGTATATCACACCTGTGCAGCACTGGCTGAGGGTCCTCTGAGCTACACTGCAGGTGTTATTAGAGTTAAATCAGACTCAGAAATATTTGTTTAACCCTAAAGGGGAATTCAGATGTTTCAGTTGCTCTTATATTAAGTATACAGCAGGAATGTCAAATAAAAATGTTAAAAAAAGATCAGTGTCAGGTCAGGCTTGGGAGCACATGCTGGGTCTATTATTCCTATGTCAACCCAACTGCAAGTTTACATGCGATGAAGCTTATGGACACAAGTGAAAACACTTCATGCTGAGGCTTTGGGGCAGGGGACGCCAACCCCTTTCAGCACCATGTCACCAGCCAGAACCAGGTTATACATGTACTTAAAATGGAATGAAATTAGTGTCTTTCTTTAAGACATGATCATTTTCATAATGAAGGAACAAATAGGCAAAAGTGAGACAATGAACAAGGCCAAAGAATTCACATTATAAAGATTAACAACATAAACAATGTGAATTTAAATATCAAACACTGCTCACAGTAAAAATAACTGCACTGGGTATGGTATTTGTTTCAGGAAAAATAAATCAAAGGTGATTTTATTTTTATTATAAAGGGCAGCATGTGGTGCAGCAGGTAGTGCACGTGCCTCACAGCAAAGACAGTTGCCTGTTTGATCCCCGGGTCGGGCATGGCCTTTCTGTGTGAGGTTCACATGTTCTCCCTGTGCATGTGTGTGATTTAAAATTGCCCTTGGGTATGAGTGTGAGTGTGAATGGTTCTGTGATAATGAATGGGTGGATAATTGTTATTATAGCTGAGCTTTACATCTTTTTTTAGGAGCTTATAAACATGGTGGAGAACCTGCGGTCCAAACTTCTGGCTGAACGAAGGAGAAATCTGGTTCAGGAAATGGAGATTCGCAAAGAAATGGGAGATGCGATGTTAAAGCAGCTCATGGAGAGCGAAGAACTCAGAACGTAGGTTGATTTAATGTTCTCTTTACATAAAAACAACTTTAGATTTAATAAGAGATTTAATTTAATTAAGATTTAATGTTTTAGTTTCAGTGCTGTCTCTTGAAGGGTTGCAGTGAACCTGTCTTTTGCAACAAACTCTTCATAAAACTCACTACCAACATGGAGAGTGACCAACAGCACTGTTTTATAAGAGAAAGAGATAAAATATAGTGATGGATGTTCATGCCTCATGGCATCGAATCGTTTCATGAATGTTATGACATAGAGAATCACTAATATGCTGTGTTATTTTTTCACCGATGCAGCCATACATCTCAGCAGTGAGCTCAAAGGAGATTACAAAAATGTTTGCATGATCCTACAGCAGCATCTTGTGGCACATTTCTGATACTGCATCTCCATGATTATCCTCGTATGTCTGCACTCTGTCACTGCCACCTGCTGTCCGACATAACTGACTTCAACTGCAAAGTAGTCTGTAGGATATCAGCGTTCACTCACCATTCATCAGTGGAAATGTAGTTTGTCCTCTCTCTTAGTTTTAAATAAGAACCTTGTGTTTGACCAAAGAAGCACAGACTGACAGAGTTATAAAGCTTAACATAATATTGTAAAAGCAGTTTAACTCTGAATGCTGTTCATTGTAGGACCAGTTTAATCTGAGTTTAGGTATTTGGTATTGTAATACAAAGAAACTATATAAAACATATGTTTTATTTATGAAAACAACCTCTTTGAGAAATTTCAGTCTAGTTTTAGAGCAGGTCACAGCACTGAGACGGCCCTCCTCAGAGTGACCAATGACCTTCTTTTAGCAGCAGACAGAGCGGAGGGCTCAATTTTAATCCTTTTAGATCTCAGTGCAACTTTTGACACAGTTGATCACACCATTTTAATCGATCGTCTTAGAAACTGGGTGGGTATCAGGGGCACTGCACTTAGCTGGTTTCTTTTAGAGCGAACCTGTGTGGTCACCATAGGCAACCACAGCTCCTCTACTGCTGCCGTTGCTTGTGATGTACCGCAGGGTTCAGTTTTAGGTCCGATTTTATTTTCTATTTACATGCTGCCCCTTGGCCAAATAATTCAGCACCACCAAGTCTCCTTTCACTGCTATGCAGATGACACATAGATATACCTTCCCCTGAGACCTGAGGACCCACAGGGCCTAGCTGCTGTCATGGACTGTCTCAGGGACATCAATTGTTGGATGGCAAATTTCCTGCAACTCAATAACACAAAATCCGAAATAATCCTGTTTAACATTAACAACTCCTCCCTCATACAGTCACACTTTCACCAAACATCAAACAATCAGCAAGAAATTTAGGAGTCATTTTTGATTCAGATCTCACCTTCTTATCCCACATCAGTAAAACCATCCAGTCCTGTTTCTTTCACCTATGGTCAATTGCAAAAATCAAAAATATCCTCACCCCTCAAGACCTCAGAAATATAATTCATGCCCTTATCTTTTCCAGACTGGACTACTGCAACTCCCTCCTCCCCAGTTTAAATAAAAAATCTCTCTCTCGCCTTCAACTGGTCCAGAATGCAGCAGCTAGGCTTTTAACAGGTTTTAGTAGACGGCATCACATCACTCCAGTTTTAGCCTCCCTCCACTGTCTTCCTGTCAGTTTTAGCATTGATTTTAAGATTTTATTGATTACTTTTAAATCACTCATGGGCTTGGCCCCCAGCTATATTTCAGAGCTTTTAACTCCTTATCAGCCGGCCCGCAGCCTTAGATCCTCTGGTGAAGGCCTCCTGGTCGTTCCAAAGTCGAGGTTCAAAACTAAAGGTGATCAAGCTTTCTCCATCAGAGCTCCTCGACTTTGGAATGACCTGCCAGAGGAGATAAGGCGTGCGGAGTCTGTTGCTTCTTAAGGAACTTTTAAAAACTCACTTTTGCAGAATTGCTTTTATGTGATGCCGTCTCTTTTTAGTCTCTTTTTAGTCTTTTTAGTCTTTTATTTTCCTTCTTTCTCTGTGTTTTAGTCTCTTTTCCTTTTATTTGTGTCTCAGTCTTTCTAATCCTTTTATTTGACGGTATTTTTCTTATAATTTTAGCTCTATCTTTTATTGACTTCTTATTTGTTATTTTAACAGACTGGTGTCTTTATTTACTTTTAATTCAGATTGTTTTATCTTGCGTCATACTTTTAATCTCTTTATAGAAATCTTTTAAGGTCACTGTGTTATTGTTCTATCCCTGTTTCATCTCTACTATTTTATATTGTCTTTTTATATTGCTTTGGTTTTTATTTGGTCCTCATGGTCTCATTTTAGTAGCAGTGTTCCTGTATTGTCTGGGTTCCTATGACACATGGAGGGGGCCTTTGAATCAGGGGGCTGGAGTCACTGGACATGACACTTGTGCATGTTAGTTAAAACCATCAGGATGCAGTTTGCACTTGAGTCTTCAGCCTCTTGTGTGTTGCTATATCCTGGTGTGTTGTGTCTCCGGCCCCATGGGGTCGGGGCCTCCTCTGTGTCCGTGTTTAGTGACGGGGCCTGGATCATTGTGCGTTCTTTTGGGTATGTCCTAACTGTTCTTTGATTTTAATGAACCTTTTTCGGTTGTTCTTTTTTCCTCGTGTTTAAACTCTTGTGCTTTGTTATCTCATGTTCCTGACTGCTGTCAAAGCACTTTGTAAACCAATGTTTTTAAAGGTGCTATACAAATAACGTGTATTATTATTAGTATTATTATTATTATTATTATTATTATAAAGATACTGTATCATACTGATGTTGTGGCTATGGTTGGAAATCAAAAAACAACTCAAGTTGAGAATCAGTAACAACTCCCTCAGAGAATTGATTACCTTTAGTCTTTCTGCTGATCCCTTCCCTCCACTAATCAGAGGCAGACTGCAGAAAATATAAGAAAGAAGCCATAAATCATGGCAGATGGGGAGAAGATGTGGGCACAGTTTTGACTTGAAGAATCTTACTGCAGAACGTTCAATGAGTGGAAACAGCAGCAACCTGCAGAATCATCAGAATATCAGGATTGTCATGTGTTTGAGATTGTTGCCAGTGAAAATCTGCTTAGACTAACTTTTGCCCACACAGAAAATCGTCAGAAATTAAATCATGAAAGAAATGGATCGATGAGCAGAATGGTTAATAGAACCGGTATAAATAAAATCTTATAAATGTCCATTCCTGTGGAACAATCTTGATTTATCCTTTAAGAACTACTCACATAAAAAGCTGCTTTTTGATTGCATTAAAAACAGTCACTTCCACCCTGAACAGTTTGTTTTTGTACATACCGTCTCAGTCGGCAGATCGAGGAGCTGAAAGAGAGCTACCAGGAGAAACTGGAGAACACGTTTGAGATGTACAAAGATGTCATCAAGGAGCACGCCTACCAGAGCGCCATGGACAACCTAGAGGACGACTACGTACCGCTGGACGAGTTCATTGCTGAGCAGGAGAGTGCAGAGGTTTGTCATCTGATAACAGACACCTTAGACGTCACGTTATAACTACCTTTGACTGTTTTAAACTGTGGTTGTATCCCTCTACTTAAAACAAACTCATTCTAATGAGACAGTACTTTGCTTTTTCCAGTCCTCTGCACATGATTAAGTACTTCTAGGAACAAGACAAAAAGTCCAGGCCATCATGGCTTCTTCCTCTTGAACGTGTAGACCCTGCAGAGGCATTCTTCTCATTTTATTGTTTTTCCTTTAAGTTCTTCTTTGGTGCTTTATTCCCTTGTTTGAACTTATTGTTGTTACCTTTAAGTGTTTTAATTCTCATTATGGAACCCTTTTATTTATTTTTTACTGTATTTCAATTTATTTTTACTCTGATATTTTTAATTTTACTCTTTTCCCTGATCTCTGATATGAAACCTGTAGGACAGAGTTTCCTTGGTGCACACTGAGTTCATAAATATTACTTTTCTACTAAAGTTGTTTAATTTTAATGCATTTGGCTGATACAGTATGGACTGCAGCTTAGCTGGGTTTGGGTTGGGCAGAATGGTTTGGGTCTTAATTTTATTATCTTTTAATTTGTCTATTTGTCTGTAAAGCACTTTGTGCTCCAGTTTCATAAAAAAGAGCTTTATAGATAGAGTTTGATGGATTAATTAAACCACCAGACAGCGGGCTTAGGTTCAGCCTTTTCTGCCTGCAATGAACGTCTGTTAAAGTTTAAAGCATTCATTTAATTTGGCTGCTCAAGCGAGCACACCATGTGAGGTTTGACTTCAGTGAGGGTCAAAGGGCACCTGTCCTTGGCTTTTCATTGTCCCTAGCGTGCAGTGTCTCCATGCTGCCGCTCATAAACTTTGGTCACCTTTGACTGCAGAGTAAGAAGGTGGTGAGGATCAAAACTCCACAGATCAGCTGTGTCCACATACTTTTAAGCAGTGGTTTTCAAAAAGGGGAAGCAGGTCAAGGCATGCATTTTAGCTTTTGAACAATCATGAGTGACCAACTATAAACTGTTTTTCACTCTCCCTCTGATATCAATTTACATATACCACTGCTAAAAAAAATCCCCATGAATCTTAAATAGTCAGGTGGAACCGTCTTGTGATCAGTCAGTTTTGAATGTTTGCTGCCAAATTTGTGAAAATTTTAGTTTCTTAAGAGCTGACTAATTCTGACAGTGGATATTTCACAAGTACCACAGCTGTTTGTCTAAAACAATATGACATAATTATTAAATACTGAACATGCTGAAACAGAATTACATTCATCTGAGAGGATATTCAGCATGGATGTGAAAATGACTTGGTCATAGTAAAGATTTGAAACCACAGCATGTGGTTGATGTCATTGTCAAATGAGTTTATCGTAAATTGGATTCTCTTTTTTTTTTCTTACTGTCAATATAAAATTTTAAATGTCTTCCTTTTTAAGGCCCTGAGGCGTAAAGTGTCAGAGCTGGAGACCTTAATTTCCGGTAACAGGGGAGCATGTGCCATCCAGACCGTGGACCAGTCAAGTCAAACTCAACCACAGAAGTCAACAGACTCTGCAGGTCAGTAAAACAAACTGGATAACAATCCTGGAGTAAATATGAACCTCTCATTTCTTTTAAGAAAGAACACTTCTTTCTGCTTTTAATACATCACCATTTTGACTTTTCCTTTCTCTACTATTTCGTAAGCTTTATAGAAAAGGACAAAATCAATTTCTGTGTTAGAATTTTACAAATGAAGTAGTTATATGCTGGATGAATCTTGACAAGCTGTAGCGGTGCCTGTTTTGTGGCACTTGTGTTTCAAACTGCTGCTCCAACTGAGTGATTCAACAGCTCAGTTAGAGCAGAGAGAAGTTTTGAGGGAGCGTAAACAATCCCACACTCCATGTGATTCCTGGTGTTTGCTTGAGCAAAGGAGCTTAGGACTTCTGGGAAAGTTCTTCATGTGTTCAATGCACACCCATCTCCTCTGGATGCTTGTTTGTCTTGTTGTGCACACAGATTCATGCCTGTTTAATGACACCTTAGAATTTCTGATTTTCTGGACTAACTCAGGCTTTGGTCCAAACCTTCACTCAGCTAACTCCACCCTGACATTGGATGATCGCTGTAATCGAATCTACAGAGAGAAATGTGCCATAGAGAGGATGTGTGAGGACAAGCAGCAGGTGATGAGGACTATGATTCAAGCTCTCCTTCACTCATTGACTTTGTATTTGTGCACTGCCGCTGACTTTGTTAGATTTTTGTTTCAGCTGATTCTGTCTCTAGAGAGACGTCTGAAGGAGCTCGGGGAAACGCTGCAGACAGTCCGGGATAGTTTCCTGGAGAAATCAGCTGATCTGGAGGTGCTGCAGAGGAAAAGTGATGACCAGGTGAATCAGAGAGAATAGATGAAACATGTCAGAATTTTCAAAATATTTTGATTGACACAATTTCAAACTAAGGTACAAAACTCCTGGAGAGTGGCCTGTTTGAAGTCATCCCTTTATCACTTGAATTTTATTCTGCCCACCCTGAATTAACATTTTCACAGGCTGTCATGAAAAATGTGTGAGCAAAGCAGAACATTTTTAGAAACCCGGAGCTTCTGCCTTGTGCTTTATTAAAGTCTGAATCTGTTAGTCAGTGAAGGACAGAAGTGGGTTTAGATGATGATGATTTTTGACGTGTAATTCATGAACATATAATATAAAATGTTAGGCTGTTGTTTGAAAGATTTCATGGTTGTAGGAGTTCAGAACATTGATTTCACCTGACCCCAGTGAACAGGGTCACAATTTGAACCACGACACCAATGAGACTCCATGTCTTTAAGAACAAATCCAAAGAATTAAGTGAGGAGCGCCTAAGTCTTGAACTCTTCTCCTGCAGTCATTATTTTTGTCCATGTTACTCTGAGACTTTTCTGAACGCAGTCATGCCCCCTCTTTCCCTCCTAGAGTAAATCTCTGGACGACGTCCTGCGTCAGAACCTGGAGAAGGACCGAGAGATCGTCGCTCTGAAAGCAGAAATCACAAAACTGTCCCAGAAGTCTCCTGTGCAACAAAAAACCAAACGCGGTCTTCTCGCCAACATCAAGGAGGCGGTCACTTCTCCCCGGAAGACGACGTCAGGCAGGACGCTCAGGAAGACGAAGACGCCTCACCTCTGAATGTCCAGGGGACGAGAGGGTTTGTCAGGGTTTTAACTGAAGCAGGGTCAATGTCAGGCTGCTCTGGCCTGCAGCTGCACGACTCTATTTATCTTCAGTAGTTTTAAACGTTTTAAATGTTTCCTTAAATAAAATTTTAGTCACTTGAACCTTTAAATCTAATTTGGAGTTATTTGCTGCTCAGTGTTCACTGAAACATCCTGTTATTTATTGCTACTGTTTATTTACTGACTCTACACACTCTCAAATATAACAAACTGGCCTTAAAACAATTTCCAAAACCAATTGCCTTAAAAAAAGATGAGTAAATTTGATTTGACTGCATTTACTTTATATTTACTTGTTTTGTGAACCCTATTGTATGTACTTCATTCTGTTAAGTAAGTTTTCCTCGGCTTAAAGTTATTTCAACTTTCTGTGTTAATTATCCACCTGCATAAACTCACACATTCACACCAATGGCGGCTGCTGGTCAGTCAAGGAGGGGAAGCTCACTTTTTTCTGGCCTACATCATAAATTTGTTTATTTAAATGTAAATTCTACCCTCTGTTCCTTTTCAAGAAAATGATCTGTGACCCTGTCATACTAACTAGGTGTCTCTTTCAGGGATTTTACCAGTGTTCTCTCAATGCAGAGCTTGACTGCCTAAACGGCCTTGGCCCATTGTGTTGCAGGTGTAAGAGCTGCTTTAAACAGGAGAAGCTCCTCTCCGGAACAACTGAATGTAAAACTTAGAAGATGCTCCGGTGGAGGGTTATACTTCAAGATCGCTGATTGGCTCATTTCACTGTCAATCAAAAAGGGATTCTGCCTCAGATCATCAATCATCGTGCAGAAGCCGAGCGTCCAGGCCAGCCCACTGCCTCATAGACCCAGAGATGCTGAGCGTCCGATGGGCGGGACAAAGCCCAGCGTTTATCCAATGACCGTCCAGTTTCCACAGTGGAACAACCCACTCTACGCTTCCCCGTCGAAATCAGAAGACTCTCAGCGTCCGATTGTGTTTAAGCGCTGAGACGCTGCGGGGATGAATGAGAAGGAAGTCACAGCAGTTACAAGTACCTGATTCTGAACAAAAGATGAAGGTATTCTAGCGCATATTTAGTCAATGAAATGTACACACAGCAGTACATATCACCACTTTTTTTGAGGACATTTTAGGGGAAGCTGAGCTTCCCTTGCAGTCTTAGAGCAATCGCCACTGATTCACACCCTGTTTCATGCCTGTTTACCCATCACTGACAGCAGCTTGGGGTTAACTGTCTTTCCTGAGAACTTTTCACCACTTGTTGCCCAGCCCTGGACTCAAACCTGCAACCTCCAGATTACCAACCAAGCACCACTATCCACTGCACCACCAACACTTCATATATAAGCAAGCACAACAAAGGGTGGCACAATAATCAATTTATTTGACACATGGTTCAGTCAATACATTGTTGAAAGAATGTAGTCTATCAGCTTGTCGTGGACTCAGGAGGCAAGATATGAAAAAAAAGTTGCCATTGTGTGTTGTAGCTTAATGCAGATGTGTTAAATACCTCACCTTGAGACTCAGAGAAATTCTACATCCTTCAACACTGAAATCAGTCTGCAGAGTCTCCCGCCTGCTTTACTGTGCATGTGCAATCCTGAACTCAGTGTTCAGTCCATGGGATAAAAAGTTTTGAGTTCAGCTTACACACAGGAATTAAGTTTCAAGCTAAATAGATTCCTTACTCGTATTGTTTGAGTTGAATCAGCAGGTTACTGCTTTATAAGTGCACAAATGCAATTAAGTAAGAATAGCTATTACATTTTAGGGTGTAAAAAATCATCTGGTTCCTATTCTACGAAGCAAGTTCAGCCTAGCGAGACAGCCTTGGAGCTACCTCGCTGAACTGAGCGTGGTAGCCGGTGGTCTCGCTAAACGGTTCAACAACGCTGGTTATCAATCGCAAACATGGACCAGTCTGGAGCGTCAGCGCAGGCCGGAGAGCGAAGGATCGCATACTTTCATTCATTTCCAAGATGAATTCATTCATTTGTTCATTCCTATCGTGTTTACATTTTTTGTGTGATATGTAGCCCACATGAGCCCTACATGAATTCCTGTCACAATTTTAAGATGGGCAATAAAATATTGTCATGGAGCAGAAGTGTTGGCATTGAAGATCTTGTTATGGCAATGAGAGTCCTCCCCCAGATTTTACTCCTGCAGAGGAGCTGGCTGAGAGAGCTCATTGGTCAGTGGGTGGGGTTTTTATAGTCCGCGAGTTCAATCTGGAACCTAACCTGCCCCAGAGCAGGTTAGCCGTTCAGCATACGTTGCCATGGAGACCCGCCTCGCTAAGAAGTGAACCTGTCTCGTAGAACAGGGAACCCGGAACATACCCTCAAAGTTACCTCGCTAGGCAGTAATCCTGCTTTGTAGAACAGGGCCCTGGATGAAGACCATGAAAACTAAAACTACATCATTCATAATGACACACGTCACATCAAACATTAATTGCAGGCTAAATAGTCCTGAAACTCCACAACTGTTGAGTTGGGCAATGATGCTTAAATCATGTTTCTTCACAGAGAATAAAAAAAATCAAACATGTTTGAAGCTTCAGGGAGCTGCTGCCTGCATCGTGTCTGCCATCAAATACCCAGAAGCTAAAGTGGACCTGAAACCTGCACCTACACCTGTCTTTGTGGTCAAACAGTTCAGAAAAGGAGTTGGAAATGTCTTTAGATGAAGGCGCTGACTGTCCAGTGGGTTACTCTCCATTTCACTTGACCTCAGATGTCAAGCTGGGCATTGCTTCACGCCCCAGCTCAGCACCCTCTGCTTAGGAGCTGATAAACTCGAGGTAAGTGAAGATCGTTTGAAGAGCTTGCAGCTTCTCCACAAGATGCAGATGATTTGCGACTCGATGATATTCCGACCTCCAGGATCAAACTGATGGTGATGCAGGAATAAGTCCTAAAATGTGGAAGTTAATTGGCAAACAGCACCTCTGATTCACAGGTCTATGCGATTGTAGAGGAGCTAAGGTCCATGGTAGAGCCATGGAAATGAGGATTAAATGCATAATTTTGCTATAATTGCTCCTAACATTGCCCCACATTAGAATAATCCCACAGGCTTTCAGCAGGAGGCTAGCCTCTGTGTTGGCCTCAGAAAAGCATCCTCCCTGCCACTCATGCAGAAAACAGCTTCGATTTCCAGCCTCTGGTGGTGAACTGAGGCTCATAAGGTGATACTCGCAGAGAAAGGGATAAATTGCTTGTTCATACAAATAGTAAGTATGCCAATTACATGGCAGCGACTTAATGCATATAGGGCTGTAGACATGGTCAAGGAGATCTGCTGGGGCTGATACGTCAGGAACTGGGGTCTACTAGGATAACACTAAGGGGCTTATAAAAATGGTCCTAGACAGAGAAAATGTCCAGTGAGCAGCAGCAGCAGTTCCTTTGGTGAAAATGCCTTGTTGATGTTAGAGGTCAGAGGGGAATGGTCGGAGTGTTTGGAGATGATAAAAAGACAAAGTCGAACACTCATTTAAAAAAAACAACCACTTGTAAACGAGCATGTTCCTCTGGTACAAGCATGGTGAACCAAAGTCATAGTGAATTTAAAGGTGCTATGAGGAGAATCTCTTTGACATAAAGACTCTGCTACCCATGAGCACGCGCTGCGACTGTCATAATGCTGCATTTCAGTAACCTCGGAACTGGGAGCGACATCGTCTCTGATTTATCGGCGTTCCAGCTGAAGTCAGAAAAAAACATGCCGATCTACCAAGCTATTGTTAGCTATTGTTAGCACGCCCTGTTTTGTTGTTCACAAATATCTCATGAAGAATGTGATTATCACGATGGCAGCATTTTTGTAAATATAAGTCTAACAATACTATGTATACAGCTGATCTAGAGTGACACACCCCAGTCAGAAGTGCAGATAAATTATTACAGGAGCAAAATAACTGTTCACACTGGGGGCATCCATCTTCGACTGTTAACTCGGGGGTGGCAAGTTTCACCGAGTTCCCAGTAGGAAATTCCGACTTCGGGGAGCGTTCCAGTTGCAGTTTCCTACTCGGATGTTGGAAATTCCTACTTCTGACTAAAACTGGAACGCACCAAAAGACGTGACCCAAGCCAAAGCGTGTGTTTGTTGTGAAGCTAATAAATGCAGCTCGGACCTTCCTCAGAACTCTGCATTGCTTTACAACTTATTTTTTCCACAACTTACAGGATGCAAAGCGACGAGATAATGCATCTCTTTCTAGTTTCGTAGGGGTAGTTTTTGGTGTGTGACAAGCAATTTTTAGAAAACTTGGTATCGTAGTTTTGTAGCCCACTGTCTGACCTGACCACGAAGCTAAGGAATAGCATTTATAGATTTTTTATTTTGGTGCTATACAACTCATCTTAAAGTGTGTATTTTGACCAGGCATATATCTAAGAGTAAGACTTTTTTGTAATTACTTTGAAACTCCTCATAGCATCTTTAAAAAAATTTGTGTACATCACTTTCTGATCAGCTCCAGGCCAAAAAGTTCTGCACATTTTCTGTCCTTGTTAACACTGCGTTGGTTTGAAGATGGCCATATGAGAGCTTAATTTGATATAAAGTTATTAACATGAATCCTACATTATAAACTTTTGTCCTTTTTGCTTTATTGTCAGACACAAAAAACAACTTAGCAGAGACTCCTCATGTTTCAGAAGATCTTTTGCTTCCTCTCCTTTGAGGTCCATTCTTGGCCATGGCACGCTCTGATATTGTTTCTTTTCTTGTTCGCTGGTTTTTCTGAAAAGGGATTCTGTCGTTCACTTCTATAGAAATGTCACGCCAGGGAATTCATGCTGGAAACGCAGTGAACCTCGTACAAACCTGGTCAAATGAGGCCGTCCATTATCCAGAGCCTGAGGGTGAGGAGCACAAAAGACCCTGACGGTGCAGGGATTCACGTGCAGCCTCACATTCACCCTGAATGCATCACTATTCAGGCTTTAATTATCCCTTCTAATGTACATTCAAAAGGGTAAATCTATTGTTCTTCATGCAGTGATTACTCCACTACAGTAGTGATTTACTGGGTGTATTTTCTGACCCTCCCGTTGGTCGGATGCACAGTATCTGGCGTTTCTGCAGAGTGAGCGCAGCCTCCTCCTCTCAGTCTGAGGGTCACTGTGGCGGAGTCGGCCAGCTGCTCATCTGTCCCTCTGCTCTGGTGAGACTTAATGAGATTATCTGAGGGTGTAAAGCCTGCGTCAGTCCAAGGGGGTCAATCACACGATTAGCACCTAGCTTAAGACTCACATCACTTTATTGCACTTTCTTCTCCTCTGTTTTCCACAGAAACATGTTCTCTGGTGTTTCTCCTTCATCTGGAGTTCATGAAGCCTCCTGCAGTTTGACCTCATCTGGACCGTCAGCTGCTGAATGAAGAGCTCTGCAGGTGAGGAGCAGGTGAAGTGAAGGGGCCACCCAGGGCCAGGATCTTAGAGGGTGAGGGTCTGGAGTGGTCCTCCTCATGCCGCTGGTGAACAACAAAGTGGGCGATGGAGGCAGCGTGGGCACAGAAAGGGCTCTGGCTGATGGGAAGGCTTTGGTGGACTCTCTGGTAAAGGTGAGCCCATTCAAGGATTTATTTTTATTTTATTATGTTGTGAAGTTGAGCCCATGCTGAATCAGTTCTGTTTTATTCAAGCACCTGCCTTCAAGAGAATCGGGAGTCAGTGTTATGTGTTTGACGTTATATGTTGCTTATTTGCTTGAAGTGTTTTTTCCAATCCCACACTGTGCTGTTTGGAATTGTTTTTCTCCCTCTTCCCTCCTCTTCTCCTTTCCTGCAACCCTCAGTGAGTGGACACTGGCACGACTGGTTGCTGCTGCTCCAGTATTTTTGTTGTTTTAAGCTTGTACAGCATCCTTGGGTGTCATTATTTTTATTTTTATTATTATGGTTTAAATGTCACTCAGGTCATTGAGTGAAATGGTAATGGTGAAGTCTGATTTTTAAAATGAAACAAAAGTATTTTATTTTGCTCTATTGTCTTCATCTCCTAAAACGGAGAAACTGTCTTTTTGAATTTGAGGCATTTTAATGACCAAAGCATAAAACATGAAGTCCAGACCATCAAAACTTTGAGTTTTTGTCCAAGAGAAATTTAAGCTGTATGAACAATGACTTGACAACCAACTCTTTGATTAATTGCTAATTCTTCCATTAACACAAATATACACGATAGAAAACAACAAAACATGCAGACCTTTGTTGCACTAATTTATACCTCTCAACAGAATAAACTTTTTATAGTTACTTTAAAATATTTCTTAGAGAGTTAAAAGTAAATAAAGCTGTTTATTTAATATCTGCCATTTGCACTTTAGTTTGTTACATGTCTTGGAAAGGTTGAAACAGTCTGAAGAAGTACGCAGATTTATTTTGTTAGTGTACTTAGTTGGTATCCATTTGTATAATGTTTAATTACTCGATACATAATGAGTTCTTTATGTGATGATATGTTGATAATGAGCATCAATACTTGCATTCTGGGGCGGATTCATGAATCACATTTTTATGCTCTTTAGAAATACTGTACCTCTTATGTCTTATCAGAATTTCATAAGACACTTTATCGACTGCCTGAAAAATGAATGCAGTAAAGTTAACTCTTGAACACTTTTAACCCATTCACTTGTACAGTAACACAAGAACAGTTAAAGCAGCTGCTTTAAAAGCTGAAAAATGTTTATTTTAACATGAATATAACTGAAAATCTCTCTAAGAGAGTATTTTTTGAATATTAATCTTAATTTTTTCTTCTAAAAAAATACACAATCATCCAAAAAAACATCTTCCCATTGTTTTTATTAAGATTTCAGATATTAAAATACCGAAATATCAATCCAAACACAGAAAGATGGAGGGATTGTTGCTTGATTTGATGGGTGATGGACTGACCGCTGACCAAATGGACGGATGTAAAATTAGGGGAGGGTGGCTGGTTCAAGTCTCAGCCTTAACATGTTTGGAGGTTGGTTGGTAGCTGGATAGATGCAAACTGACCTCTTCAGGAACTGCCATCAGTTATGGTTAAGATAACGCAGCTGAAAGAGGTTAGCATACCTTGCCTTGAGCCCTCAGGGTGTAGAATTTGCACCCCTGAACTTCATTCTAGGGTAGAAGTAGTTTTCCAATGGCTCATAACCAGTCATCAGGAATGAAGCACCAAGCAGGCATGTGCTCCCAAACCAGACCTGACCTAAATAAACAGATGGATGACGAAACAGAGAAAGGAACAGTTGGATGTGTGGAAGAATGGATAATAGGAAGACAGCTGGATTGGAGAGATAGTTTGAAAAATGAAAACACGGAAGGATGCTGAAACAGATAAGTAGATGGATCAATAAAGTGATAGACAGATAGTTGGATAAGTTGTTGGATGAAGGGATGACTGGTTGGTTGGATGGATGAACAGATTAATAGTTTGTTGGATATTTTATTTTTGATTTATTTCTTTCTGTCTCCTCTTAAACTAGTTTGTCTTGTTGGCATATATGTCATGTTTTTAAATTAACGGATGGACACACACAGATGCTTGGCGCACACAGTTATTTTATCAATTTTGTTTTTGTTTTAAATTTTGAGATGAAAAAAGAACAGAAAGATTCCTTAAAGGTAAACAAGTGTTACAATCAGCATGATCTCGGCCTCTTAAAGGATGCTGATTGGTCCATGCATCTGCAGACCGAGTTCAGTCCTTTTGGTTTGGCTGAGATGGATCTGCCTGATGACAGTCAGTGACCCTGGTGGATCCAGCTGCATTGCAATGCTAGTTTTTAGAAGAGCCCGTAAAATCTAGGAAGGGCTACAAAAATGGCTGGAGACCCTGTCGTAATCATTCAGCGGAATAGCAGACAGAAGGAAATAATGATAATAAACAAATAAATAAAATAGTATAAAAAGTACATAAATAACTAATTTAGCATATAAATTAAAATTAAAATGAGAAAATGCACAGGTGAATAGATAGATTAATGTAAGATAAAAGGGAATGTAATGAAAATGATAAGTTAACAAAATGAATAAGTTGATAATTACATACCTATGTCCCCCCCACCCCCATGAGATTTTCTAGTAGGACAGTAATGTGTTTTGACAGTACAATACAAGTCACACTATAACTATAGCTGTTAAAGCTAGGGTTGGTAATCTGATTTAGATACACTTTTGTAATACTGGTTATAATGATCTTTTTGGCCCGATGGCAATCATTTCATAATGCGATCTTCAAATAGAGCGAAAAATATCCAATATCTACAGCAGGAGTAAAACAGGGAAAACACTAACCAATAAAATATTTGTAGTCCACATTTTAAACCAATCAAATCCTCTCACCATTCTACCCGTCTCCTGCGCGTACATTTTTGCTGGCGTGCACAGACTCTGATTCAGTGCGTGTAGCCAAGCTGAGAAGGATCCAAGTCCGCTGGAGAATGCTTGCCTGTCAAGTTTTGGCTTTGAAAATAAGGGAAGCCCGCTACGAGCAGTCCCACAACCCCAACAAAGCTCCAGTATCCCTCACATGTTAAGCCAGGTGTACAAGAAATCCAAAATAAACACTTTGGGCCAGATCCTCAAAAGGATTGCACTGCTTTTGCGACTGCTAAACCTGTGCAAATGACCTCAAAAGCATATGCAAAAGGTGAAATGCACGCAAACTAAACCCAAACTGCACTGCCGCTCCTGGCTGTGCCGGTCCAATTTGCATGCACGTAAATTAGGGAATATTCATAAATTCAGCACAAAATTGCCCCCTTCCTATGCAAATGAGCCTCATTGCAAATGCCACCTAAACCTCAAAGACCAGGGCTAATTGCCACACATGGTTTAGCGGTGCAAATTACCGCCTGTGAGACCGTGCATTAAATCCATGCAATTTATATTTCTCCCTCTCTATCTCGCTCAAAATTATTGCAGATTGCATTGAGTTTGTGGTAACTGTGGTGCAGAGCCTATCAAAGGGCTGTTAAGCCAGGACTCTCCAGCAATCATTGCAGCAGTGATTGTAGCCAGGTGAAGGCAGTGAGGCAGAAGAGATGGCAGGCAACATGGCAGGCGCACATAAGAAAGGATTTATCGAAGGAGAGTATCGCTATTGATTTAAGTGATAATGAAATAATTTGCAGACAGCGGTAGCCTGACCATATGATCCTTGTGCTACTTGATGACATCAAGGATGACAGTAATATGGCCTACTGTGTTCGTCTCTGTGACCATTCCACCATTTTAAGTAAACACGAACAATTTGTCTAAATACAGTCTGTTAAAAAAGCCCTTTTGACCCCCTTGACCTCTTTTTGTCATTGAGTTGTATTTTCTGCATTTGTTTTGGCTGTTTCAATAACTAAGACTAAAAGAAATAAAGAAAAACGGGATGACAAACAGAAAAAGGAGGACAAAAAACAACACTTAAGGACACATGGTCCTTTGGTCACTTTGAATCATTTTATGGTCGTAATAAATAATCTGAAGTTTTGTTCTTAAGGGGCACAATCAATACTTTGACATTTACATACTTGGCGGCTGTCTCTCAAGAGGTAAGGGTCGTCCGCTAAATGCGGAGTGCTTCACTAAATCAGGGGATAAATCAGTAATACCCAAACAAACCTGAGAAATGAATGCAACTCAGCTTCTCATCCTGAAAATAGTAATTCAGTGGCCTCAGTGGTAGGTCAGAGTGGGCTTTATGTTGACCTAAAGACAGGACCACGGACAGCTCTGCTGTAATGTAAATAGATCAGTATAAAGGATTCAGGACCATGGACAGCTCCGTGTCGACTTGTTTATATATATATTATTTATTTATCATAAAAGTATTATTAAGATCATTAGTACAATATAATAAGTAATAAATAAATCAACATATAAAGCCTTAACCATTAGAAAACAACAACAAAACGCGAATGCCAAATAAGGTCATTATAAATTACAATTATTTTTCTTTCCTGCCTCTTAATCGCCATCATGTGGCAGGCGGCTCAGGCTTACTGCCCCCTTTACAACAGAAGCACTTCTAGCCTCAAGAGCAATCCTACTCGTGGCCCGTATCATCTCTGCATGACTCGCCTGCATGTGTGCTCTCAAGCCCAAATTTTTTCTTTGTTATTGACCTACTAGAGCACTTCAGCTGACGTGAACAACTCACTATAGCTGCAAGTTCACGTTTTGTACCTCACTGTTGCTGCTTATTGTCCTTGTGCAGTTGTTTGTTTTTACTGCTCAGTGTACAGAAGACGTCAATCACAAAGTTTGCAGGGGCAAAGCCACCTATATGCCACGGGAATTATTGCAGTCAGAGGCGCAAAGTGTGCTCAGATGCCAAACTGTGTGGGCATGTTTGCGCCTGTATATCATTAGAGCAAATTCTTTTGAGGATATATGGCGCTACTACAGGGCAGATTGCGTGAGCTATTTCTGCGCAAATGATGGTGCTCTTAGCAGGAGCAACCCTTTCTTTGTGGATCTGGCCCTTTGTTTTTCTTGGTTTGTTCTGTTGGCTCTAATCTTGCAACAGCTGCCACCCAGGCTACTGCAGGTGGACGTTACTAATACGGGAGGACGTCGGGAAAGAGGATAAAATACGTAAATACGGTAGTTTCACGGCCAAAACGGGAGACTTGACAGCTATGTGGAGAATGGCAGAGGAACTACCTATACCCCGATCAACATCAGGCTGTGAGCACTTACTTTACAAGTTTGTTTTTAACTTGACGCTGATAATGTTTTGGTGTGTCTTACCGCTGACTGAGACATGACTTGGTGTAGTGTAAAACAAACACGTTGTGCTGAGGGTTTGGAGTTGAATCACGCTTCTAGTTGTGAATCAGCCACACGAGTGCATGTGTGCGGGGGGGGGTCATTTAGGAGGAGGGGTGGGAGGGGCTAGGCAGAGCCCTGAGGAAATGCTACATTCAAATTCATGCTAGTTTTCCAAAATTACCAACCCTAGCTTTGTATAAAAAAGCTGAATGGTTGATAAGTTGTTTATCACTCCACTTGTTCAACAAGCACAACATGAAAAGCAAAATTTCAACTCCTGTGTTCTGAGTGTTTGCTGTTTTAAATGAACACAGTACAGCCAATAGGGTGTTGGCAAATAAAATTTGCCTGTGTGTAGCCCATCTTTTCATATTCGTTTGTAAAGAATCTGTGAACTGTCCAGAGTTTTTCTCTTTTTTGCCTGATGCACAGACTGTGACAGTCAGAGAGGAGAGACATGTGACATGTAGACATCCTCTCATATATGACACAAATGTCACACTATATTTGAATTCTCTTTAAACATTTATTTTCTTCTAATTCAGATTTTTTTTTAAGTATAACTTGGGCTTAGATGTTCACTTGAACACATCCAGTTTCTGGTTACATTTTGACAGTCACTTTCCACTCCTTATATTCCTCCAATTAAAACACTTCTTACATTATTTTTAAGTCAGGTGATTTTACACTGGATATTAAATTTAAAAGATTTGTGAATTTAAGTTTTGTAATATATTCAGACTTTGTTTTGTTTTGTTTTTTTGACAAATTAGTAAAACCATATGCTTGAAGAATAGCTTGGTTATTATAGTTTTTCTTTCAGTTTTAGAACTTTTTTGAGCTCTCAGTTCTTGTAAAGCTGCTGTTGTGGTGATAAGATAGGGTTAAAGGTGAGATAAGAAGTCAGTTACGTCACAAATGGTGTAGTTCTCATCTTCCAACCAATACAACTCTTGAACTGCTGGTTGAGCATAAACAAACCTGTGGACAGGTAGGATATGAACTAACAAGGAACAATGACCTACAGTTATTGTTTAAAATAACTATGCAAGACATTTGAGAAAGTCTCAAAACAACACAGCAATAGCATTTAATTGAATGCCCCCAAAAGAGTTACTCTCTGAAATTTTACTGTTTATTGTACCCCCAACATTGAAGAGGGGTTTTACCCCAGTTTAGTAAGACTTAATTAAATAAAGTCAAACGTATATTTCACTAGTGATAACTTACTCCTCTTTTACTCCTTTTTTCCTTCTGTGTTAACGTTCCACATACAAAATAAAAACAAGACCACTATCATGTTTTCCCCCTGCAGCTAAAAAAGCACTTTGACCAAGAAACCCTTTTGGTCCACTGAGTCTCAATAACCACTCTGATGTCGACACACTGAATTTTCTCCACTGCAGCCATGTAGTTTGTTTTTGACCCATTATTCTCTTCAGAGGATTCACCGTAAACAACATGCTGTGGATTCATGTTTGGTTTTTATTTTGACAAGACACCAAAGAGAAAAACACAACCAAAGTGTCACACCAGAGCATGAACAGATTTTTTCTGAGCTTATGAAGGATTAAGGTAAAAAAAAAAAAAAAGTATGGATCTGGTGTTAGGAAAAGGGAACCAACAGAGTTAAGAAAAGAGAAATGTTAACAAACTCACTTGAATGTTGGTGATTCTTGTGTGATTTTAGACCATCACTAGAAGGGTTTAATCTTCTTTGATTTAATCTCAGCTCTCCTGGAGTAAAAGTGACATGTGGTAAGAGCCTCATGAGACGCTTTCGGTACAAAGTTTATTTCCAAAGTTCTACATTTTAGATTATTGCAACTAAACACTAACTTCTACCTGATGAGTCCAAGGAGGATGCAACAGGGAATCTATCACTTTATTAATAAAATGCAAATAAACTCAGAGACTTGTTATTTAGTTAGTTATTTAATGTTTTGTTTTTTTCCATTGGGAAATTTTGTGTGTTTTAAGCCCCCAGTTGTTTAAGGGAGAGTGTGACAATTCGTCCAACCAAAGCTTTAATGATAAAAAAAATTATTAAAATATGCTAAAAAAAGAACTGACTTACTTATTATGATTGATAACTTTAAAACTTTCATGAATAACAACTTATGTGTTATAATGTGCTTACAGTGCGGTATAATTATGATTATAAGCACTTGTAATAATTTATAATTGCAGTCATTAGTCACTAATATACCAGTCTCTGTTTTACAGCCCATTGAAAGTGTTTGAACATAAGCACATCTGGCAGGTGATTGGATGATTGTTCTGTCAATCACATTCATTAATGGCCAATCAGATAATGCAGTAGGTGGGCACCTAAAAAGGGAACCAGAGTTCGTCTGACAAATGTGAACATTTGTTTCTTTCCATCTTTAGTCACAGTGACAGTGAACCAAATGCAGGCTTCACTTTTACTCAGATGATACCAAAAACTGTGAATCCTCGCCCACTCAGGCTTTTGAGTTATAACAGGCTGCATGTTCAGTCTTATCCAACAAAGTTATATTGGTTTGAATACAATGCTAAGCTCTTGGATTTTTCTAACCTGAGTGAGTAACCAGGAAGCTCAAGGAAAACAGAAGACCTGGTCTCTAACCAAATGTACTTGGCTTTCCCCCTGATCGTGAGCCTTCTGTTATTTTAAAAAAACAGCAAGTTTTTAAGTCTTATATTTCATCTTTTTCTGGAGGTTTTGCTTATTTTTTCCCTTCCAACCCATAGTTTTCAAGCATTTTTGGTCCATTGCAACTCAAAGTGTCACTGAGCTTTCTTTTCATTAAGTAACTCTTTCCACTTTTCTTGATTTTAATTGTTTATTTGTGGGGAAGTTGGCTTTATGAAGTTTTTGTAATCTGTTTAATTGCACTTATTCTGAAGTATTTATCTGATTTGAGGGACAGTGCCTTTGGGAGTATTCCCAAAATTAAGTTTTTGGGGCCCAAGGAAATGTCATTGAGCTTCGTTTTAAATCACAAATCTCCAGCTCAGGATGAAGCTCGGTTCCTGTCGCAGTAATAAATCCTGCTTGCACTTCTCTCCCTTTTCTTGATCATAATGAGCTGTGTGAGTGCTTCATTTAAACGTCCTCAGTCGTTTGGTGGCCTCATCCCCCATAGGGAGACTGATGGACCTTCTCTGAGTGTATTCAGGGCTGAGAGCTGCTGTGCCTCCTGTGATCTTCATCCTTCTCTTCCTCGTGTTCGAACTGAAC
Organism: Scarus forsteni; assembly: GCA_036419115.1. Lineage (NCBI taxonomy): Eukaryota > Metazoa > Chordata > Actinopteri > Labriformes > Labridae > Scarus > Scarus forsteni. The sequence continues at coordinate 395,427 of JAZDUH010000177.1, forward strand.
TGAGGAAAAGAGCATCCAGTCGCCGAGCATGAATATCTACACACTTAGCTGAAGCCGTTACGTGATGATACGGGCAAATATCTCCTGAGTCCATGCTTCACCTCTTTGCTACGTGACTCCATTCCCTAAAGCTTTTCCATTTATGCCTCCAGTAGGGCAGCCTTCAGTGTGACATCACATTGGTATATCTATTTGATGGGGCAGGGGAAAGAGTCATTTCAAACAGCTACTGGTGCTTCAAATGGGAGGAGAGAGGGAGTAGCAAAGCACAAGTACTCTGGTACTGTACTTAAGTAGATTTTTCAGGTACTTTGTACTTTTAGAAGTATTTATTTCTCTGACTAACTTTTTACTTCTCCTCAGTCACATTTTCTGCATAAATATTAGTAATTTCTACACCTTAGATTTCCAGAAAAGGCTTGTTGCTTTATGTATATAGCCGATGCCTGTATATATAAATATATATCTTTGGCACTGCGACACCACTGCGCGTGAACCATATTGGGTTTTAAAAGACACTGGAGGAGACGCGGCTGTCTATGTGTGTACGTGTGTTCGTGCATGCAAGCCTGCACCGGTCTGCCACTCTGCACAGTGAAAAACAACTGTTGAAAATATAAAAAAGAACTGTTGAAAAGGTTGAGTAGGAGTTGGGCCTATGAGCAGGGTTTGTGACACCATAGTTTAGAAGTTAATCCTGGTCTAAAATTCATTGTTCAGAAGTGTGATGTGTTAAGTGTACAGTACAATTGCCAAAAGGACGATATAGTGAAGAAAATTAGGATACTAGGCAAGTAGTTTTTGATCAAACAATAACATTGCTGAAGAAGATTCCTTGTCAATTATCCTGTGTTTAATAGATTGGCAGCCAGTGAATTGTGCAACTGAAATTGTAGTGTCTCATTTTTTCAGTAAATATCAAATGAGTTGGCTCGTAACTTCTGCATGGAAATGACAGCTAAGATGACAAACAGATGTGAAAATGTGTGTTCATGCAGGTCAAGGGAGTACGTACACAGGCAAATTCTAAGTTTGACTAGCGACGTTTATTAAAGTTAAGAGGTGATAAATAACAAGCGGGAGTTGCTTTGCATCGCAACGCCCCAAAACAGCTGTAGCTCAAGTTTGTATATGCATGTTATATAGACTGATGGATGGGACTCTTCCTGAAGGTTCCAGAAAGGTTCCTCCCCATCTCTGTTCCACAGTCACATTCTTTTAATTCTTCATTTCAAAGGTGAAATTTCCCCTCTTATAGGCCTAAATACACTCCGATGGAGTCCCAACTTTATTTATTTTGGCCATTAAGTCACAATCAGAGGTATTCCAGCCTTTATTTTATGTTTTTTTCAAAATGGCTGAATTGATCCAAAATGTCTTCCCCTTTAGGCCCAAATATGGTCATCTTTTCCTGTCTCTCTCTGGGTACAGAGTGATCCGTATGCGGAAGGGAGATTGTTTAGTACAGTATGTACTTAGAATACTTGTCTTTTGTTTAATAATTGCAACTTTAAACCATGGACTCCATTAGAAATGTATTTAGGCTCTATGGTGTGGGTGATAATCTGTTAATAGTGTGTGAGACTGTTGTATTTAGACACATGTACAAAATTACCAAAATTATAACAAACAGACAGTAAACATTACTGTGCAAAAATTCTAACAACATTGTGAGATTATAGAGTATTATCAAACCAATCAACCAAAACACATTCTGTCTCATTCTATCTACTTTATGATCCTGAAAAGTCAAAACATTCTGTACTTAATTTAACCTTTAGTGAGAACTCAGGTTCACATTAAATGGTGATGTTAAATGTGAATATTATTATGGCTGATTTATAATAACCAAAATAGAAGACTTGGGTGTAGTAAGGCCCAACATATGAGTTAAACTGTTCTTAACTAATAAAAAACCCAACATAATGAAAAATATATTGATTTATATCGACAATGTTACATCCGCCGTATTAGTGTCATACTTCTTAATTCAGTCTTCCAGAAAAATAATCAAGTTATTTAACTGACAAATATACCAACATTCAACATTTCATCACTGGGAGAACATAAAGAAAGAGATAATAATAAAAGCATGCGTAAAGTAAAGCCCAATGATCAACAGTGATACCAACAAGACATTTTACAACAATTTTCCACGACAAAATACTTTTTACTTTTAAAAGTTCTTTTGAGTACAGAGCCTGTATTTTTACTTGAGTAGATTTTTTGGATCAGTACTTTTTATTGTTTCTCAAGTCCTTTTTTACATAGGTATTTTACTTCTACTCAGGTAAGGAATCTGGGTGCTTTTGCCATCTCTGCACTAAGGGAAATACAAACACAGATTTAAAGTCTCTGCACTGGATGTACATTTCTTTTAGAGTAGATTTTTAGATTCTTTTACAGATTTTAAAGGTCTTAAAGATCTTGCTACTTATTTAGAGCCTTATTTAGAGCCAGTAGAGCCCTCAGGTCTTTGGGAAGTTCTCGGTTAACAGTCCCCAAAGTAAAAAACTTCTTTAATCTTTTTAGGACTGCAGCCCGTGTCTATGAGAGTCTACCTGAAGCCCTGAGGGCTGCACCTCATTTTAATGTTTTAAAGCAAACTCAACACCTTCCTCTTTAGTCTGGCTTTTACCTGAATTTATTGTACTCATCTTAATAAGTTTTAGTAGATTAGGTTTCATCTTATTCTGTTTTAACTTCAGAATGGTCTTTTAGCAGTTTTTCCTTGTTTATCATTCTTCCAGAGGTTCTTCTCGTATGATTTTTCCCTGCTTGAACATATTGTCTTTACCTTTCATTGTTTTTATTTGCATTATTGAACTCTTTCGTCATTTGTCTGTTACTGCTTTTCAGTTTACTTTTTTTATTCTATTTGAGGACATTTTTAAGTTTACACTCTAATCCAACCTCAAGTATTTTATGTTTTAGTATTAGTATTTTAAATCTTTAAGACGGCGTTTCCTTGGTGTGTCTTTTACTTTATTTTATTCATGATGCATTTTGCTGATACTGTGTATTGATTGCAGTGTGGATGGGTTGGTGGTTTGGATAATACATCCTGTCATCTTCTTTTAATTTGTCTGTTTTAAAGCACTTTGTGCTGCATTTTCTTGTATGAAAAGTGCTATATGAATAAAGTTTGATTGATCGACTGGTTGCAGGACTCAAGCTCTTTAAACAAGATCTTCTGCTGCATCAGACTGCTGGTGTTTGGACAACAAAGATATTGTTCAGTCTGTTTTGAAGCTTCATGCGAACTTGGTCAGAAATATTTTCACAGCATCCTCCAGGAATCAGAGTTCACATGATTCTGCTGTGTAGATTCTCCATTGACAGCTCGTGGGTAAAACAGTTGTGTTAAAGTCCATCAGCTCTTATTTCTCCGCAGCCCTCTGCTGGACTTATAATCTCCTCTCTGAGATATTTATGTCAAGGACATGAGAACACATAATGGCCATATTAACCCTGAGCAGCTCAGCATGTGTCTTATCTACCAGCTTCATTTAACCCTTTCCTCTCCACACAGGTGGTGGCATGTTACCGTGTCCTGGCCTCGTGTGTCGGCGGCTGCACAGACAGTCTGCAGCTTCGAGATGAGCTCAGGCAGACGCGGGAAAAGGCTCAGAAGTTAGCGGTGGACATTTGCAGTCATCTGACCTCCCACCTCAGAAATAAGAGCCTCCCTGAGGAGCAGCGTAAGGAGATGGAGCTCCTCTGGGTGGCCTTCTCCTCCAGCCTGGAGCTTCTCCACCTGGACATGTGCAAAGTGTTCAACATGGGAGACATCTTCTGTCTGACCAACACCAAGACACTGGTGAAGACTGGACTACAGGGTAAGTGATGGTCCTGCAGGAGGAGATGTTTAAGGACCATGTCAGCTCCGCCTGCCTCCGGTGCTTCCTGCTGTTTTGTCGCTGCTCTGTTGGCAGAAGGGGTCGGTAGGGTTATAATTATGTACATCCATTCATCTGTCTACCTGCACAGGTAAGACCATGTGATTCCTCCAAAAGTCTCAAAGTATTTTTACTAAACTTTTCCCACATGCCCACTAACTAAACTAAGGAAGTTTAATCATCCAATTTCAACTTCTAAAAATCTCACAAGACTTACTGTAAGCCAAAATTGCCTGACATGTCCAGCTACACATCTTAATTCAGTATGTGAAGAAAACGAAATAAATCCTGAAATGCTTGTAATAAGTTACAATATCTGCTGATGTGGCAAGATGAATTTTACTTGTACAATGTCTTTGAAAGAAGATGAGCTGTCATAAGATGTTTCTACACCTGGTTTTAAGATCTGTAAGGAGTTACATTTTCAAGTTATTCAGTGCTTTATTTTTGTTTTTTGTATTAAGATATCTATTTGGACTGATCAAATGAATAGGAAATTTGTGCAGGTATTGGGGATATTTTTGACTTGAAAGTAGACAAACTTGCTGAGATCTCAGATTTTGCAGTGTGGGGTCAAAAGTCAAAGGCCAAGGCCTGATATTTTTAATGCAAAGATAATGTTCCAACACTTTCGGGGTTTCCATCAAACCTTGCTCTAACATCAATCCTTTGGGCGGCAGCAGCTTAGTCCAGAAGAAGCTGGGTTGACTAACGCCTAACTGCTCAGTACTGCCTCAGGAGCAGCAAGCCATCAGTCTGACGTCTCGCCATGATTGGAGGACCTGTTTGTGCACATGCACTTCAGCCTGTGTTTGGGTAGCATGTTTCAACAGCAGAGCGTAAAGAATTGAGCTGAAGTGAGATTTGAGAATTACCACCCAGAGAAACACGGCATGAGCCAGAAAAGTCGGATACCTAAACATTGTCCATCTTCTTCTTCTTCTGGATCATCCTGCGTCTGAGATCAAATGGATTGTTTTGATAGTTTAAGCACAGAGAAAGACTTGGAAGGATTTATTTCAACCACAAGGATGAACTTATAAGATGTGAAGGTCACATGTCCAGATTAAGGTCATGGAGCCTCTTGGTCTTTTAATTTCTCCTCAGCCGTTCTCTTTTGCTGCAGGACAATCTGGATTTTAGAGGAACTCTTCCAAATGTCCTTGGGCTTTGTAATTAGAGCTTGCTTGTGAACATGATTCATCAAAAACTGTCTGAGGGACAGTCTTCACTCAAATGCTGCTCTAGTTTGAAGATAATCAGAATAAATCTGAGGTAAAACCTCAGGAGTCAAGTGAGCTCTCATAAACCCGCCATGTGGTTCATTTATAAAGCACCTTTAAAAACAGACATTTACAAAGTGCCTGGACAGACAAAACAAAAGCAGAAAAGGCTCTGAGCAGAATAAAATCAACAATCAGGTCATACAGAGACTGAAAGAGTCAGAAAAAAGGCACAGAGGGACGTGTTAATAAAACAAACAAAAACAAAAAACAAAATGGTAAACTGGTGTCAGGGAAACAGCTAATGGATTTGTTATACATATATATATATATATATATATATATATATATATATATATATATATATATATATATATATATATATATATATATATATATATATGATGAGACAGTAAGACAATTGATCGATAATGGGTTTATAGATACATAAGTAGATGACAGTTGATAGATCATAGTTGATCACAGGAAGATGGAAAAGGAGGGGGCAGCTGGAGGATGAGTAAAAGAGAAAAGATGAATAAAAACAAACAAAATAGAGGACAGATGATAACAATTAAAAAAGGAGTATATTAAAACATGGAAATATTGTTGAGACAGGACTGAAGCAATAAGAAACCAGCGTGAAGAGTAAGAGCAGAAGAGTTTAAAAAATAATCAAATAGTTCATTGTTAAATAATTACTGTTAATACAGATAAAAATAAATAGCTTACACGGATGAGAAACAGGTATGTAAGCAATAAAGGATCATGTAAAAGCAAGTATAAAAAGTTTTAAGGTGCGATTTTAAAGATCATTCACTTCACAGGTTGAGATTAATATCTTTCAGGAATAAAAGGCAATAATAAGCACTGAATTGTTCGAATGATATGAAAATGTCTGCCAATGACACAAGAAAAGTTTGACTCAGAGAGGGTCTTTGCTCTGGAAGAAAATTTTCCTTTTAATAAACCCTTTAAGTTAAATTTGTCTTGTCTATTGGAAGATTATTTTACAAGCAACACAGGCCTTTTTTTAGTGTTTTATCTTTCAAAAAAATCTTAATGCAAACAACTTTTGTGGTTTAAAATAATTCCAGTGAGGTTTTTTGTTGTCTTGAAATTGGACAAAACTCTCAGCTTGACCTGAGCTCTTGCAGTGTGGCTGTTGGATCAAAATTCCCTCTGATCCTGTCGCCTTGTTCTTGTTGTTGATGTTGTTCTGACATCTCTGGAGAGGATGCTTTCTGTGCTCTGCTCTCATTTAAAGAATAAAATCTTCCAGCCTCAGGGCAAACACACATTACACTCCTCCTTGTGCTCATCTTCCAGGACCACTTAACCGTAGTGTGCCTCCTACACGTCGCATCAGAAGGGTCCAGTCTTTGCTCTGGGATGTAGAGAATATCCCGACAGTGCTGTCAGCCCCTAAATGTTTTTATCACCTCCTGTTTTATTGTCAGATACATGATCTTATTCTTATGTCTTAGAAAAGGTGGTAGCCTTGCAGTGCAGACCTTCCTGATTCTGAAATCCTGCATGTCTGTCTTGCCCTCCATTGTCCAACGACTTCACTCGACTAAATGCTCAACGGCCCATTTAGGGAAGAGAGGTGGGAGCTGCAGACGTGATGACAACAGGAAACGCGTAAATCTTCCACGAATGTGCCGGTTAGCCTTTGGTCATCATGGTTATGCAGTCATACTTGGCAAAATCTGCTCTCGTCAGAGGTTTACGGGGAAAACAAATGATTATTTGAGGAGGTTCATGTCACGTACATTGTAAATGTTAAATGATACATCTGTGAGGCATAGTTTCATGTCACTCAATACCGTAAAGTAGTTTAGGCTAATGTTGGTTAACTGTTGTTAGCCATTAGCCGCTACACATAACAGCTTAGTATGTCATCGTTTCTATGTACGTCATACATAGCAGCATTGCTTGATATGGATTGGTCTGGGATGAATTCAATGAGCCGAACGATCGTCCAGTCACATGCTACTGTTTATTTTTAAGGTTTTGCCTCTGAAAGTGTTTTTGAACGGCCCTTTCCCAGATGGATTAGTGAAATATTGTACAAAACCCAAAACCAGTGAAGTTGGCATGTTGTGTAAATTGTAAATAAAAACAGATAACAATGATTTGCAAATCCTTTTTTAACTTATATTCAATTGAATACACTGCAAAGACAAGATATTTAATGTTCGAACTGAGAAACTTTATTTTCTTTTGCAAATAATCATCAACTTAGAATTTAATGGCAGCAACACATTGCAAAAAAGTTGGCACAGGGGCATTTTTACCACTGTGTTACATCGCCTTTCCTTTTAAAAACACTCAGTTAACGTTTGGGAACTGAGGAGACCAATTTTTGAAGCTTTTCTGGTGGAATTCTTTCCCATTCTTGCTTGATGTACAGCTTAAGTTGTTTAACAGTCCAGGGTCTCCGTTGTTGTATTTTACACTTCATAATGCCCCACACATTTCAATGGGGGACAGGTCAATGGGGGACATATATATACATATATATATATATATACATATATATATATATATATATATATATATATATATATATATATATATATATATATATATATATATATATATATATATATATATATATAACATTTTTATAACGCTTTATGAGAGGAGCTGTTTTGGTACACAAGCGACTTATATGCATTATTTTTGGGATGCCTCACGGGTTAAATGTTTGGTTTGTTTGTTCCTCGAGGAAGGAAAATGGCAATAATGTTGCCCTCAAAGAGGTCAGAGTTTCTTATCCCTGTTTGATAAGTTTGTTATTCTTGTTTTTCTTGTGCAGGAGGTGGCAGTGAGGTCTGCGCTCGTGCCCTCAGCCTGCCGGACCTAAACCAGGCCCAGTCCTCAACCCTCCCTGCAGGCCTGGAGGTGCAGGAGCGCTGCAACATGGAGAAGGAGATCACACAGATAGATCACATGATCGACGACATGGAGATGAAGGTGAACGTGCTGCGGTGGATGGTCGAGCCCCGAGGGCCCAAACACGTGGACCAGCTGAGCGTGTCGGACAGCACGTCGCTGGCCCTGATGTCCGTCGACGAGGAGCAGCCGGAGCAGAGGGGTCTGTGTCAGCGCAGCCCCGTCTTTGTGTTTTTTATGCTGCTGCTGGTAGTTTTAGTGGCAGGGACGTTGTCTGTTGGCATCGTTCTTTTCTCATGAAGACAAACTTGGCAAGCTTGTCTGTAAAATTTACTACAACGCTAGAAAAATGCCGAAAATCCAACCATTTGTCTGCTCACATCTTCTTCCAAAAAGGGACACATGTTTTAACAGCTACACTAAAGGTTTTTTTGTTAAGTTAAAGAGAGAAAAACATATGCAACAAACACTCATCGGCCACTTTACTGGCTAGCCAGCCAATCACATGGCAGCAACCTAATGTATTTAGGCATGTAGACATGGTCAACCTGACCTGTTGAAGCTTAAACTGAGTATCAGAATAAAGAAGAAAGATGATTCAAGAGGCTCAAACATGTTTTTTTGTTTTTTTGTTTTTTTTTTAACTTGTAGAGTCCAGCATTGCAACAGCAGAATTATGGTCTGGCTGCCATATTGTGCAGAACACATTTACTTTGCCAAGAGGAGCCGTTTGTATATAAGTCTCCCCTTGAGTTTTAAGTGAAACTTTTTATTAGTGTTTTTGTTAATTCTTTTTATTTATTTTATTTTATTTTATTTTTGTCAACGCCATATATTGCCAAGTTGGAAGATTATTGCTTGACCAAACAAGGGTGGTAATAGATAGGAGAGAGGGAAGAAAATAGACAAAAAGTGAGAGAGAAACAACAAAACAACATTAAAGAACAACCACAATAACTGAGCAGATGCATACAAACAGGAGAACCAAACAACCAGCTGCTGAACCTGAGAAGAAACAGTATCCTGAGGTCTTTGACACTACAATCACAAGGAGCACCTGAGGAGAGAAGAACTGGACAGATTGTTAGCAACAATGAGCACAGCAACAACAATTGTAGATGTATATATATATACACATAGACATATATATACATAAACACACAGATATCGGCATCTGTAGGGGCGCGGCTGAAAGTGCAGATTATTCGGATTAAGTTGTGCTTTGTGTTTAGTGATCATGCAGAGTGATCGTGCAGATGTAGCCCCACAGCCTCTAGGGGCCAGACGCACACTGAGAGGGCCCCCAGTGCCATGCAGCCAGCGCCACGACAGAGCACAGAGCAAAGGCAGCCTGCCACAGAGCCAGGGGCTCCCCAACCGAGGAGAAGGCCGGGAGAAGAGGCAGGGGGAAGCAGGAGGTAGACACCCGACTCTGCGGGGTAAGGGCCCCAGGGGGCCAGGGGCTGAGGCCCACAGGCCCCGCCAGACGCCGGGCCCCCGATCGAGCGTAGGGGGGCAGGAGATGGGCACCGCGAGCCCAAGAGCAACCCATCCACCCCCGCAGGGGAGGGCCCAGTCCGGCACCCAGGTGGACAGAACCAGCTCAGACCGCCACCCACTGCGGGCCAGCATCCGCCCCAAGCGCCCCCCGGCCAGACTCCAGGGACCATGGAGATCCCCATCCCCCAGATCTAACCTCTCCTGAGCCCCCCACACACCAAATGCAGAGACATACACTAATTCCACACTGCACATCCACCCAACATATTAATAGGAATGTAATGATCCATCGATACAGACCGACACACCAACCAGCCAAGCGACGATCCAACCACACCGCTCAAACATGGTTGCTGGTCTGTCAGACACTGATGATCAAATGGGTTTTTCACACCCAACAAATTTTAAGAATGGTCCTAAAAAGGGGAAATATTCAGTGAGCAGAAGTTATCAGGGCCGAAATACCTTGTTGCCGCCAAAGTTCAGAGAATGATCGGAGTGTTTGGAGATGATAGAAAGCAACAGAGAGTTGAAACAGTATGTAGAGTACTGAACACACAACACGTCAAATCTTGAAGCAGGTGGGCAACAGCAGCAGGAGACCCCACCAGGTGCCACTCCTGTCAGCTAAGAACAGAAACTGAGGGTCTGAGTCTCCAAACTGGACCACAGCAGACTGTAAAAGAGTCTCCTGATCTGATGAGTCTGGAGCTCTGCTCCACATTCACATATAGGCCCAGAGTTTGGTGTGAACATCGTCAAGCATGAATCCATCCTGCCTTGGATCAGCGGTTCAGCCTGCTTCTGGTGGCCCCACCTGAGCATGGTTCAAATCCCACAGCCTACTTGAGGATTGTTGCTGACCATGTCCATCCCTTTATGACCACAGTGGACCATCTTCTGATAGAGACCTCGCATGTCTCAGAGCTCAGATCAGCTCACACTGGTTTCTTCAACATGATGAGTTCAGTGAACTCCAGTGGCCTCCACAGTCACTAGATATCAATCCAACAGAGGGTATGGTGGCAGAGAAGATTCTCATCAGCTGTGTGATACCGTCATAGAGATGCAGACCAACATCTCTGAGGGACGTTCAAGCAGCTTGTTGAATTTAGGCCAAGAAGAATTAAAGCAGCTGTAATGGGAAAGGTGTATTTCAATAAGTGGCCGATTAGTGTGTGCATATTGCTGCCATATTCAAACTGCCCATGTTAAAGAGGGTGACGGTAACAAATACGGATGCCAGATGACCTAATTCAAGGAGCTCAATCAATAATCACTATGAGCAGATTTTCTGTGAAGTTTGACTATTCCTTCTTTCAATTTTTATCCCGTATGACTAAAACTAACATCCACAGACATATGTACACACTTATTCTTTCATTTCATTAAAGATCCTGATGCGTTGTAGTGTATTTACTTTAAAGAGACAATCTTTCACTTCAAAGGCCTGCTCCTGTCATTAATGATCACTTCTGTACATAGACTTTGTAATAGAAATATGAGCATGTTAAATATGCATCATAAAGACTGGACCTTGATATGATTTTTTTGTGTTGTCAAATTATTTTATTTTTGGGCAACTCAACATTGACTTATTTTTTCATTCAGAGGCAAAGGATCAGGAAGGCACAATGTCAGCACACAATCAGCACACTGTAACTGATTTTTGTAAACTTTACAGTAGTTTACTGTAATATCTACAGTTAACTGTAAAATGTCCATTCAGTAAATAATGAAAATTGTAAAGGATCGGGAGAAAGAACACTTTTCCCAGGAAAACCGACCAGTAACAGGAAACATTTTTTAGGTGATGTTTCACATATTTGGGTAAAACTATTGTTTGAGTAAATCTATTTTATTGGATAAAAAATGATTTATTTATTTATATATATTATTTACAAAATTATCTTTCCAATAAATGGCCCATATAATGGTTAAAGATATATTTATGCACATTGAAATATGGCAAGTTCACTTTAATTTAAAATGCATTAAAAAGTTGTAGAATAATGAGAAAACAGCGAGGATGTGTTTTGAAAACAGTAATAATGCTGTAAATTGAAAGACTGTAATGATACATTATATAAAAACTACAGAAATTAAACAGTTGTAGAAAATACAATCATATTAATTTTCTGGCATCTTGTTGCCAGTCTTTTCTTGACTTTTGCTTTTGGGCGGGATTGAAAAATTATAATTGAGAAAAATACAATTTATTTAGATATAATTCACATGGTGTCTGTTTGGCATGGCAAATTTTGATTTGTGTAATAATTTTTTTTGCCTTAAATTGTGAGACCAGTCCCTATCACCCATCCTGCACACAGCCACACTGATGAAACATTTTTCTGGGACTGTCACATTTTCTACTGCAGCCTTGATATAAAGTTATTATGTAAAGCTTTTCTCAGGGTTGAGTTTTGGCTTATAGTAGCTGATAAGTGGATTTCTGTACAGCATAAAAACAAACATGATATCAGTCCAGTTAAAACTGTTTCAATACCCATGTTTGCGAGGCTGGCATTAATTGTTGAAGTTATTCCACAGCACAATATTTCTGACAAATAACATATTACTACCGTTTTCTAATCTAAGCAAGACGTCAACATTATCGGGCATCTTTCAAAATCATCCATGGTCCTTTTCTAAGAAAAGTAATCCCAAACAACAGAGAATAATTTTTTAAAGGAAAAAAAAACATTGTTACATTTTGCTAATGAATTATACTAAATAAATACCAAAATGACAAATGTAACATGTGCACCACATATTTTTTTTCCTATACTGTGGTCTGCTTGGGGTCAAAGTTCACACTGATGCTGATGCCCCACCTCTGACATGAGGACCAGCCAGAACGTTTACATTTTCATTTGTACTGAAAAATTCACAAAACTATGATTGTTGCAGCAGCAATGTTTAAGAGAGAAATCAATTATTCAAGATGCATGTCAATATAATTCTTCATATTTCATAATTTTGAGAAATAATTGGCATTAAAATTTCTTACAAAGTAAACATGCAGTGTGATACGTTGCCTTTTAAATGCAAAAGATTTATTTAACAGAAAACTAAACATTTTCAGATAACTTAAAGACATTAAAGGAACACTACACCCAAACAACAATTTGGCCTCATTTTCTACTCACCCTCATGCTGAGCAACACTCTGGAGCACTTTTTTGATGTCTCAAATGCAGCTGGAGGTCCGGGGTGATTTTCGCTGTGAACATACTTCCATCTAACAAGGGACGACGGAGCCCGAAGAAAAAGGTCCATAAAAGTCCACAAAAACGTGCCTATTTTCCTTCATACTGCTCGTCCGCTGTAATCCAAGTGTCCTGAGCGGGTAACGTCCATAATTAATTCGAAACGAGGTCATTTAGTACATTTTTCGAGCCTAAACAGTGCTATAGCGTACTTCCGCAGTGCACGTCTACGCGCGCTCCCTGCACTATGTAGCCGTCTGGATTGGTCCGCCGCGGCTTACGTGAGGCCAAATCGTTGTTTGGGTGTAGTGTTCCTTTAAAGGTGCAGTGTGTCAAGGTTTCTATTTGCACATAAAGTCCATCTTAATAGGCGTACAATCAACCCCATCAAACTTTGGTTTTCTTATTAATTTAGAAAATTATTTTTATATCCATGTACCAAGGGTCTCCCCTTTGTGGAGGCTGACATAATGATCCGCCATGTTGTCTACAGGTGGGTTTTGGGGACAAAAAGAGCAAAACACAATTTTGCTTGATTTGTTTGCTAAAATCTATAGAAATAATAGTTACAAATATGAACTGCTGTAATCACCTTGTAACTGCTGGAAATGATGCCCTGTTCACAATCCTTTTTGGTCTTCACCGACTCTCGTTGTTTGTGATGTGGCGTTTTAGTAACGGATGGTCTCATTCCAAGATCTGATCACTAGATGTCACTAAAATGCCAGTCTCTACAAACTGCACCTTTAAACCAAGCTGGTTTCCCTCCGTAATCCTCCTCATCTTTAGCCTTCAGGCTCAAAAAGGTAGGTGACCACTGCTCCTGACTTGTCTTCAGGTGAAGGTACTGCCGACCTCCTACATCCACCTGAAGAGAGGAGATGGACAAGTTCAGAACATATTTAGCACTTTGTTGTCCCGTAGAAGAACCAAACATTCATTACCTGCAGAAATATTCACCCACAGTCATCTCTTGTATTTTTCTGCGGTTTGGGCCTCGTATTACTGGTTTGTTCCTGTCTCCACCTGAGGCTTCAGCTGTAAGAGAATGAAGTGAACATGACAGGGACCATAACAGTGGACAAGACTGGACCTAAAGTGAGGATCACCTGATCCCAAAAATCCTCCAGGGCTTCAGTGACATCACACAACCCACATATACACAGCCTCTGAACAGCTCCATACCCTCCAAGAAGCACTACCGCAGCATAAGATGCTCCATCATCCAGGCTGCTGGACAGCTTTCTACCCAAGCTGTCCAGCTGTTAAACACACCAGGGCCTTAAATCAATTGCAACGGTCTTGAACTGCTTTTAATTTAAGCATTATTTATTTATTTATCTATCTATTTATTTATTTATTCATTCATTCATATATTTTTTTGTATTATTTTCAGTGGGATGTATATATGAATGAATGTGACTTGCTGTGATCCTGGAGAAATGCCTTCTGTTGATACATTGGTACTAACAGAATGACAATCAATTTGAATTTGGATCTGAATTTGAATTTGAATTTGATTCTGAATTTGAATCTGAATCTGAATCTGAATTTGAATTTGATTCTGAATTTGAATCTGAATTTGAATTTGATTCTGAATTTGAATCTGAATTTGAATTAACCTCCAGGTTGGATTTGGTTGATGGTCACTTTATCTTCAGAGGTTCACTCTGTTCTGAAAAGACCATGTGGAGCTTTTTATGAATTATTCCCAGTCTAGAGTAGAAAATGCAGCACCTCACGTTGCCCTGATTGAATCACAGAGTCTGATCATCAGTCTCCTTAAAGTTCTCCTCTGTCCCTCCAACACACTCTCTTTGTTGGTTATTTGCTGCTCTGGACCTACAAATGTCACACATGTACTAATGTAACCATAAGTACCATCATCAGTCTTCTTTATTTCATATTACAGCTGTTGATGTTAATAATAGAATGATCTCTCTGTCCATGTCTGCTATTGAGTATACTGTCAACATAACGACAGCTGTACAGAGAGGGGGAGCCTCCTGCAATATGCCACATATCGAGGGTTTATCCTGCCCTAAATTTGTATTCTACAGAGAAATATGATAAGGACAAAAGGATGGTGATGGCATCCATAAAACTGCCAATATCCTGTTTCAGTGTCTGCCTGCCTCTTTATCCTTCTACATATTCTTTTTTTTAATCAAATAATGAATCACAAAATTTTGAAAAAGTTTGGCATGGACCTGCTCTTTTGAAAGTGTCTCGAGATAACATTTGTAATGATTTAGAACTATAGAAATAAAGAATGATTGATTGATTGGTTGAATTTAGAGCTGTAAATGCACATTTTTGAAAAACAACTTCTGAGTGTATTAAAGAGGCATTCCCCAAACCCAGCGCCTCGATCCTCATTTCTACACACTTTGGTGCACATTTGCTATTGCCCAAAGGTGCCAAACATTTTTTATATATTGTTAAATATTGTTAATATTGCTGAAAGGCTCTTGCTCTTTCATTTATTTTCATTTAGTTGTATTTATGCTATTTTCTATTTCATTCTAATTACTTACTGTTTCATTTGTAAATCTTTTCTGATGTTTCTCTTGTATCCTGCTGCTGCTGTAAATCTAGAATTTCCCCCGTGGGACTAATATAGGTACATCTTATCTTGTCTTATCTTATCATTTTGGCCAGTTTGTAGCTTCTTGCATTAATGTTAATATTCTATCTAATTATCTTAGTTTTTCTAAATCTAAATTATATGGTACAGTGATTTTTTAGGCTGTCTCATATGAACTAAGGCAGATCAGTCTCACCTCATCAGCCACCGACATGTTTAGTTGGCTTCACCAAATGACAAACCTCTAGTATTCTCTCGTATTGTGTTGTGTAACCATTGTGACCACAGTGTTTTCAGTGATTCATCTTCTGCAGAAGTTCCTGAGAAAATCAATCAAAGACATCTCCATTGTTCACATACATAAATGAGGGATGACAGATCCTACACAAACAGATTTGCTAAAGTGTCATGTAATCATAACAGATCATTTCTGTTCATTAAAGGGTCAGCTCAGGTTGTTGGAAGTGGGGCTACTAGAGGCCCATGACACTGGTAAGTACGTTGCCAATAAAGGGACTTGTGAGCTTTGTCCCTGGGGGGAGATATCGGATAAACTAAACTTCAGATATTCTGGCTAACCCGTTTAATGTATGCTGATGACATAGTATTCATGTCTGCTCCAATTATGGAGAATACTACGATATTAAGTTCAACTCTAGCAAGAGTGTAGTAATGATCGTAAAGGCCAGGGAGGATCAGAAGAGAAAATCCCCCTTTCCCTCTGTTTGTGGAGAAGGTGAAATATCGAGGTCATATCATCAGGGATGATCTGAGTGACAATGATGACATTCAGCTACAGTACTGTACATGTATGCACAAACAAATATGTTGGTACGTATATATATACATGTGATCTGATACATGTGAAAACGTAAAGCCTGTTGTAGCCCACTGTATACTGCCCCCTTTGTGGGCACCTACAAAAGGCTAACATGAACAAACCCCAGGTAGCGTACAGCAATGCACTCTGAATTCTGTTAAAACTCTTGAGGTGGAAGAGGGCCAGCTTGCAGCTTTCTTTTGCCATTATAATTTACCGACAGCCCCTAAGTCGTCGAGCCATCAGCGGCAGCATTTTGAGACAGATAGTTGTTGTCTGGCTCAGAGGACGGACTGTATCAGCAGTCTGCAGCAATGCTGGGCCCGATGCATTTATGTTCCTCCATTTAAAAAGTTCTTTGAAGAAAAATTTAAATGATATTATACACATATAAAACAATTTTGCCAAAGCATGGACAGAAATCACGACTGGCGGACCAGTTTTGGCTGCTTTTGTTTCTCATTTGGAGTGCGTTTCTATGTAGATATATACTTATGCGTGCAGATTTTTGAGACAAATCTCTCACCATAGGGAAAATCATGGATTTATTTGTGGATCTGCAAAATCTCAAAAATAAATCCAGGTGTCATTTGATTCACAAACGCACTTCCAACAATTCTCAAGCAGAGTTGAAGATCTACAAAGGATAAGTCATGATGTTGGTTCCATTTGCTGTCTTGCTCCTGGATTTAACCGCATTGAAGTCTGCAAATTGGTGGTTTTTATTATTCTCCACGTCAGTCTTCACCTGTGGGAGAATCACATATATGCAGTGGTGTAAAAAGTCCTTGAAACCCATACTTGAGTAAAAGTAAAGATATCTTATATAAAATATACTCAACTAAAACTGAAAGTCACTCATTAAAAATAATTTAAGTAAAAAGAGATCTTAAAACCAACTACTACTAAATGTACTTAAGTATTGAAAGTAAAAGTACAAACAAAAGAGAACAAGTACAAATTTTGTTTGCTCTTCCAAGCTTTATTAAAAGCTAAGGCGATTTTGGAAAACCAGCATGAATTTGCTAGTATCCTCCCATAAGGGCTCCGTAAGCGACAGTCTGAAGCATTCTCCTTGGGACTCTGATGCATTATGAGCTCCATTTCTACACGCACTCAGTCTTGTGCACGCCGGGAAAAAATGCACGTCTGCAGTCATGATGCGGAGCAGAATAAGCGAAGGGATTTGATTGGTTTAAAAGCAGGTGTCCCGGCATGATTATTGGTTGGGGTTTTCCCTGTTTTACTCCTGCTGTAGATAGCGGATATTTTTCATAATGTGTTTTAAGAACACATTATGAGTTGATTACCATTGGGTCATAAAGACCCTTTTAACCAGTATTACAAAAAGTGTGTCTAAATCAAATACATGGCAGCTTTAAGTTTGACTCTTCCTCCTCCCTCAGCTCCCTTCACCTCTTGCTCCCTCTCCATTCCTCCCTTACATAAAGTCCACAAAGTAAAAGCGGTTCATCTATAGCAGAAGTTGATTTTTCAAAATTGCATGGGTTCAGTAAATGCGTGCTCCTCACGGGATGAATACAAGTCCTACAATGCTAAACACACTGGATTCACAGGCTGAAGAGGCAAAGGCAGAGGTGTGTTCAGCTTGACTGACAGCTGTGCAGATGGCAGGGAATGATTTCAGTAGAGTCCATATGAACTTATTATACATCCATGGGGTATTCCCGCAATTGCTAGTGGGCGAGGCTGTTCTCCATCACACTGTTGGTTGTTATGGCCTATTAATTTGCATTGATCATAAGTATGCAGGCTGCGTTGGCGTGGTCTCCGCTGAGATGAGTCGAGAGGTGGTCGTAATCATTCGCCCGAGAGCATAGAACAGTCTGTTCTTTCTTCAAAAATAAAAAACATGAAAATAAGGAGTAAGTCATTTATATTCACATTTTATTATGTAGCGAGTAACTAAGTTGACAATTTAAAAGTACTGGAGTAAAAGTATCATTTTTTATTTTTTAATGTAGTGAAGTAAAAGTGAAAGTTGCAAAAAACTATCAACTCAAGTAAAGTATAGATACTCCCAAAACATACTTAAGTACTGTAACTAAGTACTATTACTTCGTTCCTTTACACCACTGCATATATGTGACATGGACCATAACAGTGGATCAGAGTGGATGTAAACTGAGGCTCACCTCATCACAAATAGCCTGAATGGCCGCAGGGGCCACCTGTGTATCGCCATAATCATCAGACATGGTCACTTGGTCTTCTGAGGTCCACTCTGCTCTGAAATGTGCATGTGCAGCTTTTATCAGACCTATTTAGATAAATCACTTTAAAGCATTGATTTTCAATGAGGATTCAAGGGATGAGGGATTGAGGGGTAAAGGTTGGGAGGGGTAAACAGTTGAGAGAAGGATCCGGGTAAGGAAGGTTGACTGATGATTGATTTCACTGGATTTGACTCACCCACAGCGTCCCAAAGGCTCCTGTGATAATCAATCAGCTGACGTCACATTGCTTTGTCCAGGTCTCTTACAGTCTGAGCTAAAAATGCTGCACTTCAAGTTTCCCTCATTGAATCAAGTAATTTGGAGTCTGATCATCAGTCTGATCTCAAAATCATCTCTGAACAGTTTAGTTTAGAAATTATGAAAAACAAGGTTTGAATTTTGAGTGAAAGCATCAAACCCAGTGATTCATCAGTCAACCTTCCTTACCTCATCCTTCATCTCCTCATCAGCTGAACCCTAAATTATTGAATTAGAAACAGGAAACACAAATAATGAAGACGTGAGTGAAGTTAGACTGCATACACATAGGAAGGTCGCTAGCATTATTAGCATTGCTAAGCTTCCATTTCCACCTCATCTCGATATTTTCACATTAGTGATATTCAGAACACAGACAACATTAGCAAGACAACTTATTGCCTCCTTGTTAATAATAGTAATCTTCACTATATCTTTCTCAATTGAACATTTTTTTTATCTGGAGATCCTACAGGTCCATATTAAATAAACAGAGTTGACCATGGGGATACCCAACTACAGGTAAACACGGAAGAGGATATGATGACAGGAGATTATAACCTTGTTATATGATTAAGCCACCCCCATATATTTGACATCATTTAAAAGTCCAGGATATCCTCTTCACTAGACAGCAGGAACCAAACGTACTGCATAAATGGTTCTTAACTAAGATTGTCGTGTTCCAGGAAACCCGTAACTTGTGTTTTTCCCACCTGAAACTCGTAAAGTGCACTGGAACGGCAGTCAAACTTCCCTCCCACGAACTTGTACCAGATCGGTGTACTTCGAGTTACGACTTATGGCGTCACATCACTGCCTAAACAATATGGCAGCCTCTAAATAATGACAGATACTGTTAAGTATAAGCTTCTGTTACCTTATGCGCCGTTTCTCCTCCTCTGTTTCACTCAAATGAGCAAGTTGATGCAGCATAAATATTTTAATGCCTGTCATGTTGGCTTGTTTACATACCAGAATTCCTTATGCTAAAATCGGTCGTAATTTGGAACTGGAACTGGAACCTGGAACGCTTTCAGGTAGGAACTCTGTGATTTATACTGGGAGATATCCGAGTTATGGGTTGAACGCAGCAAAACGTTCCCCACAGAGGACAAAAATGAATTGACAGGTCTCAGTAGGATATTGAACAGGACAAATTACAGTGCAAAGTTTTGGATTGTTTGGGGTTCTCAGCCAAACGTGGGGGTCGCGCCCCTCTGTTTGAGAAACACTACCCTCAGGGTAAAACAGAAAGATTGCAAGGTTTACCAGTACACACTTCAAACTAAATATTTAAGCTAAACTCTTCTTGCTCAAATTTAGTCAGTCATATTTAAAAGCAAATTACGACGGAGGAGGGCCACGTTGAAAACTGAAAAAAAAGTCGGTTACGAGAATAAAGTCATAAAGTTACGAGAATAATCTCATAAAATACGAGAATAAAGTTATAAAGTTACGAGAATAATCTCATAAATTACGAGAATAAAGTCATAAAATTACGAGAATAATCTCATAAATTACGAGAATAAAGTCGTAAAATTACGAGAATAATCTCATAATTTTACGAGAATAAAGTCGAAAAGTTACGAGAATAAAGTCATCTCAAACTACGAAACATCTGCTTGGCTATATTTAGAAAGATTTTCACAGATTCGGACATTGCCGTTCAATAAGTCATCTACAAAAGAACATAGTTCCAAACCGGACCCCTCTTTTTGATCACTGTAATGAAGACTGTGAACTATAAACTCGTTTTCCTCCAAACGAGCCGTCAACACACTGAAACTGATGGCTCAGAGGCTTAGGGACCATCGGCAAGTTACAATATCGGAGGAATAGTGTGAAAGAAAATTGAATAACTTCCCCATACTGAGAAGTAAAGTCTTCAAAATCACAGCAAATGCAAAGGATCGTATGTTATTCATACTACGGGTCATATTTTCTTTTAGATTTATTAATTAAAATATTTTACAGGACTTTCTGATTGAAAATGACTTTGCAATGACTTTATTGTTAGTAATTAATGGATACTCATTTACAGGTAATGATGATAAAAACTGTAATAACTTGACTGTTTCTTGTTGCAGTGACACCAAACTCAGCCTGATGATCATGCATCACTCGGGCTGGGTTTGGTGTCACTGTAGCCAAAAACAGTTAAGTTATTATATTCATAACCTATTAATTAATATGTGCCAATATTTTTAAAAAATCATGTAAAATAAAGGAAAACTATTTCAAGCTGTAGAACAAGGCAGAGGGGATGTGTGATCATTGGGCCGAATTTGGTGTCAACACAGCCATAAACACTTAAGTTTTTAGTTTTTATAGCCATAACCTATTAATTAATAAATGCCAATATAAAAAAAAACATATAAAATAAATGAAAAACTATTTCTTTAAAGAAAGAGCTGTTGTCCATGCCAAAGGGAATGCATGATCATCAGGCTGAGTTTGGTGTCACTGCAACAAAAAATAGTCAAGTTATTACAGTTTTTATCATCATTACCTGTAAATGAGTATCCATCAATATTTAATTAGTCATATAAATTACATTCAGAACAATTTCTCTTAAAATGGAGATGTAGTATAATATTGAATAGATGTTTGATCATTAGTGTTGCTTTAGTGTCACTACAGTTGTCAACAATAAAATCATTGCAGTTATCATTATCCATGCATATTAATTAACACAATTAAATAAACAAAGCATCATTAAAATCAAATCAAATATTCCTGTTGAAGTAAGAGCTGTAGTTTAAAGAAGAAGAGATCACCATTCATGTTTTGTTGACTTGGTTGATAGATGTCATTACTTTGAAGGCATTTGATTTATTTCAATCAGAAAGTCCTGTAAAATATTTTAATTCTTAAATCTTAAAGCAAATATGACCCGTAGTATGAATAACATACGATCCTTTGCATTTGCTGTGATTTTGAAGACTTTACTTCTCAGTATGGGGAAGTTATTCAATTATCTCTCACACTATTCCTCCGATATTGTAACTTGCCGATGGTCCTTAAGCCTCTGAGCCATCAGTTTCAGTGTATTAACAGCTCGTTTGGAGGAAAACGAGTTTATAGTTCACATTCTTCATTACAGTGATCAAAAAGAGGGGTCCGGTTTGGAACTATGTTCTTTTGTAGATGACTTATTGAGCGGCAATGTCCGAATCTGTGAAAATCTTTCTAAATATAGCCAAGCAGATGTTTCCTAGTTTGAGATGACTTTATTCTCGTAACTTTTCGACTTTATTCTTGTAATTTATGAGATTATTCTCGTAATTTTACGACTTTATTCTCGTAGCCGTCCTTTTTTTTTAGTTTTCAAAGTGGCCCTAATCCTCCGTCGTAAGTTTCCATCCCCTCAATAAACAGGGTAGGGCTCAAACACCCGTTTTCAAACTCTTCTAACCTCTGCAATCACTGTCGCTTATTGCAGTCGGCTTTTATTTTGAAGTTTAGGCAGCATGTTTCCGGTCCCGGCTCTTCCTGATTATGTGCAGGTTCTGCGCAGGCTCCGTTCACAGAGTGTGATGTTTGGCTGCAGGAGAACTTTTGCTTAGTTTTATGAAAGTTTTTAAAATGATTTGATTGTTGTGATGCTAACGTTAGCCCAGCATCATGTCTTCCGGGAGTATCCACGCGCTCCTCATCAAACTCCATGAATCCCTGTCAGAGGAGGACGCGCGAGCTGCTGCGTTAAAATGTAACGATATTGTCGGTGATTTGGGGCAGGAGTGCATGCTGACACCGACAGAGAGCGAGCTCGGTAAGAGACAGAGTCCATCCTTTGAATATGTTCCATAAACCAGCAGCAAAGCCCATTCATAAATCAGTGGGTTTGACCTGAATCATGTTGTAGGGATCCAACGCGCCTCTAATATCCTGAATCAAAGTTATTTACAGAACAATAAGAGGTTAATCATTAATTCGTCGTCATTAAATTCAGCATTAAGGGTTCATTTTTTGTTACTTTTACTTCTGTCTGCCACCTGCTGTGGCAGCCTGTTCCGCCAAAACTGCATCACGGTGGGCGGTGACGTTCAGTGGGAGCTGCGTGAACGAACCACGTGACACGGAGAGAGCGTCTCCCTCAGAATAAGAAATGATTAATAAATTTACAGCATGAATAAACAAACACAGAGACTCACACCTGAGGACATGCCCTGACTTGTCCAGTAAACCTGACCGCTGTCCTCACTCCACTGGTATTACAACCTGGACTATAACACACCTGCTCTCCCAATATGTCACATTAACACAGGTTTTAAAGGCTAAAACTACAACATATTAATGTATTTATAAAATTAATGCAACCTTTGGGGTTGCACATTTGTATTGTTAAAGAATATCTGCCTGTTTTATCAGTATTTTGCAGCCCTCTAATCAAAATGTGATTCTTATAGAAAGTGATGGGATGAAAAATTCAGAACATGCCACGGGACGTTATTGTGTCGAATTTGGGGAATATTCCAAATTAGTAGGGATGCACAACATTATTGGTGTAAGATCGGCATTGGCATATATTGGAATTATTTCTGATTTTTTTGATACAACTGATACAGCTCATGTATCATCCACATATCAGTAAAATATATGTGAAGAAAATGAATAAATTTGAATGGATAAATCACATAACTGTTAATAAGATGTACCTTGAAGTAGATATCTTTATATTTAGATCAATGTTGGTGTTTTGATATTTTATCTGTTTCAATCCTCTAGCTTTACAGACGTCCCTGCTGTTCTCCAAAGATTATGGCCTCCTCATCTTCCTCAGAAAGTCCCTCCCATCAGATGAGGTAAAGAAAGATGCAGACCTTGAGAACATTTATGCTGCCAGTAATTTAAAGGTTTTTAATCTTTTTTCTAGCTGCTGGATACCAGGGTTAAAATCTTATACTTTCTGGAGAAGTTCTTGGACCGTGTCTCCCCGCGAGTCAAAGGATGGGAGCGGACGTATGCCATCGACATCAGAGTGAGATCACATGAACAGAGCAGATGGACTTCTCTTCAAAGATTATAGATGATTATAAATTTATTATTAATCATACTGTTTGGGATAACATGACCACCACTCATACTATAAATCCCACAAGGCATTGCAGCTCCTGTGTACGAGTCCCTTCTCCCATTGATTTATTATCAGTCTGATCAGTGGTCAGCAGATAAACGCATAAGTGATTATATTCAGAATAAATGAGCAGTTCAAACTCATATTTCTGATCAAATCATGGACAGTTTTAGGTGTTTCAAGAGTGCTGATGTTGTTCAGCCTGTATCTTAGACTTTACTTGTGCTTGTGGGTAAAATAAAATTGGAAAGAATAATTTAGAGTCTTTTCAATCACTGTGTCCACTGGTTTGACATGGTGTGTCCACAGAGGCGGGTATTTTTGAAAATGCAGCTTCTTCTGTTCATTTGGTCCTTTTGTCCACATGTGAATGATGTTATAGGATGATAACTCCCGCCTTAGTTTAAACTTATTAGACTGATATATAAATAGAGACAAATTACTCAAAACACCTGCCAACACCAGGTAACATGGTCACATGCCAAACCATAACACCAGTCAGACTTGAGGTTGGTACAGATATGAAAATGAAAACAAAGCTTAACATCATGACAGGGTAATTAAAAGTGTTTAATTGTGTATTTATAAGTTTTTGTGTAGACAGACATTTGTGGATGAAAAGAAAACAGAGGAAAACTTATGTCGCATGTGGACGCAGCCTTTGATAGCTTCAGTTTATTTAGATATATTTAATTTATTGAACCTTTATTTTACCAGGAACATTCCCATTGACACTCACAGATCTCTTTTCTGAGGCAGTCCTGGCCAAGACAGCAGCATTAAAGTTTCAGAAAGATCGTATAGATCATTTCACACAAATATGTAATCTCACATCTACATAATCTACTTTAAGAGAAGATTTATTATTAAACATGAGCACAAATCAACAGACAGGCTTACAACGTCCATCTGCACTGATTGGTTCTGTTTTCCTTCTCCCTCTCTGCAGGACACCTGTATGGGTGTTTACACCAAGGAAAGGAGTGCAAAATGCAGAACTCCAGCCCTGGAACTCCTCGTCAAGGTGCGATATTTTGTATATTTTTTTTAGTTAAATTGACCCTGAACTGAAAAAATAAATAATTACCTGGACCAGAGGAGCTGCTGCATAGAACCGCTCTGCTGATGTGTACCTTTATAAAACTTAAAAAACTAAATAAAATGATAATAATACTGATAAATCTCATACGCTAAAAGCCAGACTTAAGGTCATGCATGAGTTTGCTTTTAAAATATGAACAGTAAGTGGCGTGCTCAGGTCCTCAGATAGACTGTCCCACAGGTGGGGCTGTGAATGAAAAGGAGTGTGTTTTTGGTCCTTACTTTGGGCACCATGGAAAGACCTGAAGGCTCTTCTGACCGTGTAGGGTCAAAACAAATCAGATCAGTAAGACAGCAAAACTGCTTAGAGATTTAGAAAACAGTAAAAGAAGCTTAAGATCTGCTCTGTTCTTTGACCTTCTAACTTCCAAACTAGAAATGCAGTTGCAACAAGTGAACTGTCAGTAAGATTGTGGTCCTTCTTTATTTAGCAACATTTCAGGTTTTAATTTGTCAGATTAACCAACTGGGAGGCAGATATGCAGGTAAACCTGCTGGTTGGCTTGCTCGTTTAGAGTTACCCTGGACATCATTGGATTATTTTATTTCTGCAATATTTTTTTGTTTTTTTTTCATATGGAAACAGCACAGAGATCAACATTTAGATATTTAGCTGTTGACTCTGATGAATGGTAGATACATTTTTATCATCAAATTTATTTCCTTCAACTAATTTATGATTGTTAGAGGATCTGGTATATATGAAAAGATTTTATATTACTCTAATGTATGCTGTTACTGTTGAATTTTTCAGGAGCTATGCAGCAACGATTCACTTATGAATTTTTCCAGTTTTAAAAAAAATATACTCAGTGTAATTCAGTTATGTCCATATGCCAGTGGATGTATATTGGTGTGACAAACACTACAAAGAGGTAAATAAGGAAAAACAGACAAAGATGGATTTTCAGAGTTTTAAGTGGCTGCAAAAGGTCAACCACAAGGTTACAGTGCCAGTCAAAGGATTATTGACTGATGACTAAAAAACTGATGCTCTGGTTTTGTGCTGCAGGTTCTACAGACCACAAAAGCGTCCAGCGTGGCTGCAGACCTGCGGATCTGTGACATGTTCAACAGATTTTACAGTGAGCTCTGTCAGAAGACCAAACTGTCTGATTCTGGTGAGACTTTCTGTGATGATGAATTCCAGTGCTGCACCACTGTGGGAAATATACACTGCCTGGCCAAAAAAAAGATATTGCCACCATAAAAAAGGTCACACACTCTAATATTTCATTTGATCCCCTTTAGCTTTGATTACAGTCACATTCACTGTTACATTGTTTCCATAAGCTTCTGCAATGTCACAGATTTGTCCCAAATCACAGCACTGCCCCCACAGGCTTGGACAGTAGGCACTAGGCATGATGGGTGCATCACTTCACCTGCTTCTCTTCTTACGCTGATGCTCCCATCACTCTGGAACAGGGTCAGTCTGGACTCATCAGACCACATGACCTTCTACCAGTCCTCCACAGTCCAATCTTTATGCTCCCTCGCAAACTGAAGCCTTTTTTCTGGTTAGTCTTCCTGATTAGTGGTTGTCTTAAGGCTACACAGCTGTTCAGTCCCAATCCCTTGAGTTCCCTTCACATTGTGAGTGTGGAAATGCTCTTACTTTCTCTATTAAACACACCCGAGTCCTACTGCTGTTTTTCTTTGATTGGATTTGGCCAAATGTTTAAGTGATTCACCGATCACAGTCATTCAAGACTTTTTTTCTGACCACATTTCTTCCTTGAAGACGATGGTTTCCCACTATCCTTCCAGTTTTTAATAATGCGTTGGACAGTTCTTAACCCAGTTTTAGTAGTTTCTTCAATCTCCTTAGATGTTTTCTCTGCTTGATGTCAATGATTTGACCCTTTTTTTTAAATTGTATTTTTTGGGCATTTTGTACCTTTATTGTTAGGAGAGTGACAGTGGATAGGCTTGTGAAAGGGGGTGGGAGAGTAGGGGAAGACACTCTGCAAACAGGTCACAGGGGGGATTCAAACCTGGACCGGCAGAAGCAAGTACATGGGGTGCCTGGTTGCTAACCACTCCGCCAAACCAGCACCCCGATTTGACCCTTCTTAAATAGACTAACATCTTTTCTTTGATCACAGGATGTGTCTTTGACATGGTTGTTTAAGAAATGAGAGGCTGCTCATTGCATCAACTGGCATTAAATAACTTGTTTCCAGCTGAAAGATTATCACCCATGCAATAGTTATCTAGACCTGTCACGATAATCAATAAATCAATTAACTGCCCAATAAATAAAAGCATCCTCGATAAGCTTGCTGGCCTTGATAAATTGACATGTACAAGCATGTTTGTTTCCCTCCCCTCTCTCTACCAAAAGGGCTGGATACATCTGTCTCAACACCTAGGTGGGTTGGTTATACAGTGGAATGAGCGGAGTGAGCCATCTGTCAGTCATTCAATCTTTGTGGGGGGAGGCAGGGCCGCTTGCGCGTACATGCAGAGCATCGTGAGGAGTAATGAGGAAACAAACACTAATATGAATGATGTTCCTAAGCCGAATGCCACAGCACAAATGTGGGAATATTTTGGTTTTAAATAGATAACAAGGTGTGAGCCAATGAATACGATGAATAGATATGTTGTATTTGTTTGAAAGTAGTGGCGACGGAGAAGGGGAGGTGCAGCGGGGCCTTTGTCCTTGACAGTCGGCGCTTACTGAGCCATTTGGTCTTCAAAGTTAATATGATTAAAACAGCTCAAATTAAATGGTGCGCTCTCACAGTCAGTGTCGTTCGCTACATTGCAATAGAAATACAACCCTTCAATACAGTTGAAAAGCCAGCATTTCGGGAAATGTTAGAAATGTTTGACAAACAAAATGAATTGACTGGGAGAAAGTACATGCCACAAACAATGTATAAATGTATAAACTCCATTTGATTTATTGTTGTGTGTGTTTTTTTTGTTTTTTTTTTGTAGAGACAGGGTCTCTTTTCTTATTGTTTTTGATTAGTATAATGATTTTTATTTCCATGTAATTTTTCCCGAAAGAAAGTCCATTTCATTTTCCTTGTTTTTTTTTGTCTTTGTTTAATTTATTATATTGTTCGTTTAATTTATTTTATTTACAAGCTCTTGACCTTCCAATTACAGTTAAATACCCTTAAGAAATCAAAGTTTATCGCTTTTGATATGGTGTACTCACTTTATTATGACATATATCTTAATTAAATGAATGAAAAAATTCTGTTTCAAAATAATATTGACAATATCGTTTATCGGCAATAATTTTTTAGACGATCATCGTCCAGCAAAATTTGTTATCGTGACAGGCCTATAATTATCCAATAGGAGGCTCGTACCTGTTTGCTCAGTTACAGTTGTGCCCAAAAGTTTACACCCCCCAGCAGAATTTCTGATTTTTTGGCCTTTTCTCAGAAAATATGAATGGTAACACAAAAACCTTTCTGTCACTCATGGTTAGTGGTTTGGTGAAGACATTTATTGAAAAAAAGATTAGTTCACTCTTTTTAAACCATAATGACAACAGACACTTTAAAATTGACCCTGTTCAAAAGTTTACACCCCCCAGTTTTTAATACCGTGTGTTTCCCCTTTTATCATCTATAACAGCTTGAAGTCTTTTGTGGTGGTTATGGATGAGGGTCTTTACTTTCTCAGATGGTAAAACTTCCCATTCCTCTTGGCAGAAAGTAAATTCTTGGGCTGTCTTGCATGAACTGCACATTTGAGATCTCCCCAGAGTGGCTCAATGATATTGAGGTCAGGAGACTGAGATGGCCATTTTAAAACCTTCACTTTATTCTGCTGTAGCCCATGGCAGGTTGATTTGGCTTTGTGTTTTGGATCATTGTCGTGTCGGAATGTCCAAGAATGTCCCATGCGTAGCTTCTGGGCCGATGACTGTAAATTTTCCTCCAGTATTTTCTGATAGCATGCTTCATTCATCCTTCCATCAATTTTGACCAATTTTCCTGTGCCTTTGTAGCTCACACATCCTTAAAACATCAGTGATCCACCTCCGTGTTTCACAGTAGGAATGGTGTACCTTTCATCATGGGCCTTGTTGACTCCTCTCCAAATGTAATGTTTATGGTTGTGGCCAAAAAGTTCAATTTTGGTCTCATCACTCCAAATGACTTTGTTCCAGAAGTTTTGAGGCTTGTCTCTGTGCTGTTTGGATTGTAAGCGGGATTTTTTGTGGTATTTGCGTAGAAATGTCTTTCTTCTGGCAACCCAACCGTGCAGCCCATGTTTCTTCAAGTGTCTCTTTATTGTGGATCTTGAAACATCCACCCCAATTTCTTTCAGAGAGTCCTGTATTTCAGCTGAAGTTATTTGAGGGTTTTTCTTTGCATCTCTAACAATTGTCCTTGCAGTTGGAGCTGAAATTTTTGTTGGTCTGCCTGACCGTGGTTTCATTTCAACAGAATCCCTCTCTCTCCCCTTCTTAATTAGAGTTTTAACAGTGCTTCTTGGCATCCTCAGTTCCTTAGATATCTTTTTAAATTCTTTTCCTGTTTTATACAGTTGGATTACCTTTTCTCGCAGATCTTTTGACAATTCTTTTGCTCTACCCATGACGCAGAAATTTCAACGCAGCACTGAGTGAAAGATGCACGTGTCTGTCAGGAGCTCAGAAACTCACTGAGCTTTTAAACACACACAGTTTACAAGCTAATAGATCACAGAGAGGATGGTTACCTTTAGTAGACATTCAAACCCATTTGTGTCAAATTTTGTGCATGTTATCAGGCCAAAACTGCCAGGGGGTGTAAACTTTTGAACAGGGTCAATTTTGAAGTTTCTGTTGTCATTATGATTTAAAAAGAGTAAACTTTTTTTTTTCAATAAATGTCTTCACTCAACCACTAACCATGAGTGACAGAAAGGTTTTTGTGTTATCATTCATATTTTCTGAGAAAAGGTCAAAAAATCAGAAATTCTGCTGGGGGGTGTAAACTTTTGGGCACAACTGTAAATCCAGGTGTTGACACTTTTTTTGGCCAGGCAGTATATGTATTTATAACAGTCATTTTTATTTTGGGATGTATGATGAAGCACTTGGAGAAACCCAACAGGTGAATTCTTTCACAGACAGAGTACTCAATGATCTCAACATGTAAACCTGCAGCTTGTGTCACTTCAGTGTAAACCATTTCTGATGGGTGATGGGATACCCGAGTGTTTGGTGGTATCATGACGCTGATATTTTTCACCTTTTTTTTTCATTATATGGAGATAAATGGCAGTGGTTTTTGAAGGAAACGTTGCAATTTGCAAATTATTTGTTTTACAGTAAGAGTAAATTTTGCCTTTTCTGACCTTTTATCCAATTTTTGCTGATGCATTCAGTTTGAAATAAAAATACAAAAACTTGACAAAATCACTGCTGATGTTTCTTCATGTTTCATGTAAAAAATGGAATTTTGAAAGCATTTTGAGTAGCAAATATCAGTATGTTGGGTAAAAAAAATGAGATTTCTGACTCAATAATCAGAATTCTTGGATTGAATAAACTCTTCTTATATTTAGGTAAAAAATAATTAAAATAAATAAGTTAAAATTTGGTCAAAAAGACAGATTACAGAAAAGTCCGAATTCTCAGTTTATCCCCGTTATTGAGATCTTTATTCATTTCTGTTTTTTTCATAGTTCTGACTTTTTTTTCTTAGACTTAAAAAAAGAGCATAATTGATCAGTGGCCCTCATCTTTTTCATGTTTCCAAACCCAGGAAATGTGCAAGAGGAAAATTTGTTTTTGGATTGCTATTCCCACAAATGTTTATGAACCACAAATGTCTTAATGTTTGATGTGTTAACAGAAATCCACCTGTGAGCCATAACTAGCCAACATTCAGCCTTGAGAACAAATATGATGGAGTTATGTGATGTGATGTGGTCTGATCTCTGAAGGAGCAAACCAAGGGTGATTTCAGAGTCTTTGACTGAAGAAGTTTCAGCCATAATAAACTCACAATCTGACCGTCTTCCTCTCTGATCAGTTCTTGGGAAAATCTATGAGCTGCTGGGCGTCCTTGCAGAGGTTCACCCGAGTGAGATGGTCCACAACTCTGACAGACTGTACAAAGCTTATTTAGGGGAGCTGAAGGAGCAGGTGAGCTTCTGTGAAAATCAGACTGGACATATCCTGACCTTAGGCCTCTCTTTCTGTGTGTGGAGGCTTTTCTTAAATGTTGTGTTTATATTTATGCTCCAGATGACCTCCTCCACCAAAGAGCCCAAACTGTACGTCGTTGCTGGATGTTTGAGAGGAATCACCGCTCTGATGGTCAACTTCACCAAAACCATGGAGGAGGGTGAGTTTACCTTCTTGTTTCTGTTTGTTGTCTCAAAAGGACAGTTCATTGTTTCTGAAGTGGGGTTGTATGAGCCCCATGTGGCCACTAAGTCCATTAGATGCAGTAGAAAGTTCTGTCCTCTCCCTCAGTAAGACACAGTCTGTAAGAGTCTGTTACGCAGAACCAGCCGCAAACAGGGAAGCATTGTACCAAGAACAAAGGGTACTTTCTCCGCCTACAAGAACTTTTGTTAGAAAATAATACCACAGTTTAAGAGTACTCTAACTAGAATTTTTGTGCATAAACTTGTTGGAAACATAAAGTTTATGTGGAACAAATGGCCCTTTTCCACTAGCACACCTTGGCCCTACTCTACTCGGCCCTACTCGATTTGCAGCATGTTTCCACTAGCCTGGTATCTCCTAAAACAAGCTAGTTTTAGTACCTACTCCGCTCTGGTTCCAAGCGAGCTGAGTCGATGCTAAAAGATGAGGTCACCGGCTGCCGGCTACTGATCGGTCCGACAATGTTGTCATCGATGAGTCATGAGCGAGACGACCTAGCATGCTAGCGGTAGCTACCATTAGCTTACCCTCATACGTCTTTTCTTTGCAGCTCGATTGCTCTCGTTCTCGGCTTCATTCTGTTGTATAGCTTCCAAAACTCTCTGTGCTTCTCAAGGGGTATTTCCTCTTGCCACCTGCAGCCTTCTTCTGCTTTCCTTTTTTACTCGGTTTGTGACAAAAAGCCACAGATTGTTGTGTCGCGCTCAATATGATGTCACCGCCGTGCCGCTCAGCTATTTACAGCGACACTGCACCCCGTAAGGCAGGTGACTGGGGCTAATGGAAAAGCAACACAAGACGAGTCGAGTAGAGTAGGGCTAATGGAAGAGGGCCATAACTGACTGACATCATGTATTCCTCCGCGCAGCGCTGCCACTAGCCACACAATGACAACACACATAATCCCTCTCAATACACAACAGTAATGGTTGTGTGTGTGAGATAGACAGACACACTCACACGTAGCCTGTAATGTAGCCAGCTTGTTTGTCTTTGGCAGATCATTATTACTTACCTTGAGGATAACTGTCATTAAGTCCTTCAGGTTTGGGACATTTTTCAAGTCAATCTTTGGGAAATTGAAGAATGTCCACAAAACTCTGAGAGTCAGAAGAGCAGGAAAATCTGTTTGATGAGTGATACAGACAGTTTTAGAGTCCCCAGTGTCCTCTGACTCAGACACATGCTGAAGTTGGTTGTTAACTCAAACCCACTCATAACACTCAGGGTCGGTGGGTATTGAGTTGCAGTTCATACACTCGCACCACTGTGTATTTCCAACTCTCTTTTGACCTCCACTTTCCACCAGTGTTTCCTCTAGAGTTGTTCCAATTCCAGTACCAGTATCACCCTTATACTGCCAAAAATGTTTTTATTGGTATTGGCAAGTACTGGAGACCAGGCACCATCCGATACCACATTATTTAGTAAATTAGTAATCTATTTACTGTTTAGCACAGTTACACAGTTCTTCCTCTTTGTTTCTTCGGCCTGTTCGGCCTCCATCTGCAGCAGCTCTTCTTCTGTGAACTCCATAAAAGTATCCTCTTGTCTCCAAAGTGAATGGAACTTCATCGTCATCATAATCACTCCTTTTTAATTCCCTACTCTGTCTCTTCTTCACACAGCTAAGAGTCAGAACAAAAGAATTACAATACTTGATAAAAGTTAACACAAGGCTACAACCGGCATCTGAAGCTACTAGCTTGTTGTGTTGACAAAAGCTGAGAGTGAGGCAGAGTGATTGAGCAGCTCACAGCAGCACTGAGCAGTGGAACAAGTGACGTGAGTGGGTTGGTTCAAGATAAACTTAATATTTTCTAAAAGTTACTGCACTTAAAAACATGTATAGTTAGGGTCCTCTTAAACTGTGGTGTTATTTTTTGATGGGGGTTAAATACCCTTCGTTCCTGATAGGATACTTCCCTGTTTGCGTCTGGTTCTGCGTCACAGACGCTTACAGACTGTCTTACTGTTGTCCTGCCTCCATCTGAGACTTTGACCAATGAGAGCACAGTCCATACTCGATGTCTAGTCTGAGAAAAAATGTTGCATTGTAGAGGAGCTGCCATCAGACTGTCAAAGGGGAAATGCTGGAGTTCTAACTTTGAAAAACTGAATCAGTCTTTGTGTTTGACTTTCAGATCCGACGACGTCCAGGGAGATTTTTCAGTTTGCTCTGAAGGCCATCAGCCCTCAGGTAAATATCATTCACTCACTTTAGAGCTTTTGTGAAGCATGCTGGACCGTGATGAACTATTAGAAAACAAAATGAAAGACCGACGGAGAAGCAGTGAGATGCAAAGGTCAAAACAGTAGTCCAGAGTTATTTGTGGTGGACTGGCCTTCACCTGAAGACAAACAATCACATCGTCTGCAAACTATAATTCACCATCAGGATCATTCACTCAGGATCAGAGGGAACCAACGGCTTGTTTGACCTCTGACCTGTCTCCCTCCACATCAGGAAGTTGAATCTGGACTGTCAGATATATTTATAGATACATCCAGAGCACAGGTGGACGGGTGCATGAGCATAAGGTTTAGCAG
Organism: Scarus forsteni; assembly: GCA_036419115.1. NCBI lineage: Eukaryota > Metazoa > Chordata > Actinopteri > Labriformes > Labridae > Scarus > Scarus forsteni. The sequence continues at coordinate 429,149 of JAZDUH010000177.1, forward strand.
TAAGTCTATCTCGGCTCTTACTTTTTCATGCTCCTCAGCGATGGCAGAGACAGAGAGCCTGAGCGTAGAGTCTGCACTGTCGAGATACACAGGCAGATGTGAGGATCTGGACATCCTTTCAAAATAAAACATCTTTTAATCTCAGTTATTCAAAAATGAGATTTAAATAATTTGTGTTGCATTAAAACCAAAACTTTAAGGTTCTGGTATTTATTTTCTGTACTGCTGTTGATTTAATTTGTTATTTAGTCATTGTGAAGCTAAGCCCAGTCTGCACCCTGTTACACTGAATTTTATACTTTATAACGCTCTTGTAAGATATGTGTTTACTGAGATTTAAAGTCGTTTCCTGATAGCCCTAATGACACACGACTTCTTTAACTGCTGCATTTTTTCTCTGCTGTTGTTGTTTCAGATGGAAATGACTCGTTATGCCGTCACATTTGGTAAGTTTACATTATTTTTATATAATATCTTTTATTAAAATCAAAATTGGAAGAGTATCCAGGCCAAGACAGGCAGCAGCATGTTTACGGAATTACCATCGTTGATGTCGTCTGCTGGTCTCTCTGCATTAACCCTTAGTCTTTCATACTTTATCTTTATTTATGGTTCTTTTCCTCAGCTGGTCTGCGGCTGCTGGCCCGGCATGCGTCTCAGTTCAGCAGCTGCCTGATGGATCACTACAGAGCTCTGTTTGAGGTCATGTCCAAACTCTGCGGACACATCAACGCTGAGATGAAAAAGACCAGCTACTTCGCCTTAGAGGCGTTCCTCAAACAGGTGAGGCTGGGTTTGAAGGTGAAGAAGCTCCAAGATGAATCGCTTTCTAAAACCTCCATGAAAGACTCGATGGTTACTTTCAGGTGGCGATGCTGGTGGCCGAAAACATCGAGGAGCACAAAGGCAAGCTGAAGTTCTTCATGCAGAAGTTCTGCGGCATCATCAAGACGATGGACTCCACTCACAAGGAGCTCTCCATCGCCATCCGAGGATACGGCTTCTTCGCAGGGGTACGTCTTCCATGTTGATGCTCCACCTGGTGATGAGTGTGCCCTGAGGTATTATGGGCAGTTTTTAGTTGGTAAAGACCACCAGTGATCCATGTGAGGCTGCTTGATCATAAGACATAAGATCATCATAAGATATCTTAATGCAGATATTTTTATTGACACTGAGATCACATTTATAAGACACGATCACCCTTAACTCATTCTGAATATTAAAGAACAAGTGCTGCTCTTTCTGGACTGTAAGTCACACTTTTTTACTGTTTGGCTGGTCTTGTGACTTATAGTCAGGTGCAGTGTTGGGAAAATTACTTTAAAAAGTAATTAGTTTTAGTTACTAGTTACTTCCCTAAAAAGTAATTGAATTACAAAGAGAAATACTCCTTCATAAATATAATTAGTTACCAGGGAGAGTAACTGAAGCTTTTGCTGCTTGAACTGTGTGTCTCTGTCTCTCTGTCCTTCCTTGTTGTTACCTGCCTGCTACAGCAGCTCTAAAATCATCAGCAGAGTTCTCGGTGTTTTTGGTCTCTAGATTTTAGATTTACTTACAGCAGACACACACTTTGCTTTCAGACATAATGTACACTTCACATGTGTGTTCTTGCGTTTTCCTTTTTGTTCCTCCATCCTATTAATTTTAACTCCACAGACAGCTCCGGACTCGCCATTGCTGCAGCTGGCTGTGTTGCCAGATTATGCGATTGAAATAAGCATTTTTAAAGAGAAAAGCCTACATGAAGCGTGTTTTAATTTTTGACCATGTTGCATTTCAATTTCAAAGTCATATTTCTTCATTTTTGTCTCTTAATTAATAGGAGTGGGAGAAAAAAATCGATTCACATAAGTATCATGATTTTTTGTGTGCCGATTTTTAAATCAGTTTTTTGGTTCAAAAATCAATGCCCCCCCCCAAAACTCTTGAGGTGCCAAAGTCGCAAAATTGCGGCAAGCCACATTGCTGGATAAAACAGGCCATAGCTGTTAAAATAGTGCTGAATAGTGTTACTGCTTCTCACAAGCAGATAGTGGACAGGTGACTGGTTTCTATTCAAAGTTTTGGCGTATATTTATTTTGAAACACACACACCGGACCGAGGGACACGAGAGAGAGGGAGGAAAAGAGAGACACGCACAGTGATAGATTGAGTAAGAGTACTCATGATGCTGAGAGTACTTTGTCAAGTACTGGCTGACTCTGAATCTGAGGAATATTTACTCTCTGATGATGACGGTCAGTCGTCCAATGAGGACGAAACTGGTGGCGCGTCTGTGTGCAGCGGGAGCGGGTCCGCGCGCCATTACAGTCCCCAAGCAGCACATACCGAGGCCGATGCTTTGCCTCTCCATGGCCGGGGTGAAGTAATCAGCGAGTGCCAAGGAGGGGACGTGGTCTGGGATGCAGGGAAGCTCAAAACACCGCGAAAAGTGACGGTGTTAGCGGGAATGAGAAAGACCGCGGAGCTCTGGGCAGATGAGGGAGAAGCCGGGGGTAAAAAGCACAGTGAAGGCAGCAGAGGCGTTCATGCTCGGCCCGTAAATTACAGCGATGACGATGGCTGGGAAACTAACCACTTTGAAACTATAGCCTTTTTAAATCATGATAGCAAAAATGAATATTTCTTGAAAAAACTCTGATGCCTAAAGGGTTAATAAGCCACTTTTATATGCAATCCAGGCTTTTGAAGAGAGGAAGCATAAACAGCTGGTTAATATATATTGCTGATTAAGTCCTAAAAACTGACTCACATGTGATGTGTATTTTTCCTGATATAGTCTGTAGTAGGGATGTGACGATATGAAAATTTTGTGTCACGGTTATTGTGACCAAAATTATCACGGTTATCATTATTATCACGGTATTGTTGCAGTGTGCTCAAAATGTTTTTTGTTTTCTTTTACACACAATTTAATCACTTAACCCCTTCAATATTATTATCATGATGGTTCTTTTTTGTCTTTTTTATCAATAATGTGTCAAGAAATGCCCTTTGAGTTCATTTTTATCCTATTTTCATGAGAAATAAAAATAAAAAATCCTGGAAAGTATTTGTCATTATTATGTTATAAACGATGTGATTACAAGATAAGAAAACAACTGATATGAACTTTAAACAGGATTCTCTTTATAAACAATTTTAAATGAATATGTTCAAAGTTTTGAGATGACAAAAAATGAGCATAAACTATTTTGTATACACTCACACATTTTTGTTTGCCTACAGCACTAGTGTCCATGTTACAGCTCCTTATATTAGACAATGCCCAGAACTTTTTTTTAAATGACGATAGTCCCTGAAGGAATTAACCCCCTTCATGATTCTCCTCTGGTCTCCCCTCTCCTCGGTAGAGCTCCTCTGTATTTTCTCCTCTAAATATTTCCAAATAACGTTCGATGAAATCCATAAAACACGAACTTTGACGAAAAAAGACGATCTATGTCAAAATACGACGAATACTTGGCAAAACGATGGCAAGAACACTGTCCAGAATGATACTAATTCTGTTATTTATAAGATTTATACATTTTTGGATAGAATTACTCACAAGTCACCTGTTATTCTCTCAGGTATGGCTCACTGAATCCTCCCTCTCTCTCTCTCTCTCTCTCTCTCTCTCCCTCTCTCTCTCTCTCTCTCTCTCTCTCTCTCTCTCTCTCTCTCTCTGTCTCTCCCTACGGATCCGTCAGTTCATTTACTCGAAGAGTTCCTGCCATTTTAATCAAGCAAGTCTTTTTCTTTCGCTGCAGCTTTGTGTTTAGACAGGGAGACTGTCATGTATCAGTTTCCCCTCAGCATCCTTGTAAAAATCCAAAATTCAACCAGACTTCAGAGTCCGTTTCGAGAAAACTGCTGTGGGTCGAACTTCGCTCTCAGACTCAGAGGCCAAACAATGCAAACCGCGCATGTGTGCAGCTGCAAGCAAACTGCGCATGCTCACACCGGTTCTGGCTGCTTAATCGAGGACAGAGACATAGGTCCGGCTTTTCCAAACAGCAGCATCACCGTGAGTTATTGACACAGGGTGGTGAACAAACACGGTAAAACGGTAATTTTAAAAAGACACGGTAATGATTACCGTAGGAAATTTTACCGCGGTTTACCGTTTTACCGGTAACCGTTACATCCCTAGTCTGTAGGCATCATCATTGTTCATCTTTTTCGTTGGTGTTAAAAAAGCTATCTAAAGATTGCAAAAATCGGCAGTATCGTAGAATCGCAATTTAAATCAAATCGTGAGAAAAGTGAATCGTCCCAGCCCTATTAATTAACTTATTTAACATCCTTTTGTTCGGAGGTTGAACATCCTTTTCTCTATACAGAAGTGAAGGGAGGGGCTGCTGTTTGTAGCTGTTATTGCTGAACACTCTGTCCAACCTTGACTTTTGTAACCAAAAAGACATGCCAGGTTTTTATCAAGTTTTATCTTTATCCTCTACAGCTTTATTATGGTGAAAACAGGAGTAGCTACATTAGAAATAAATTTAACTCTGGCTATAAGGACTTATTTTAGGTGAACACATCATTTTTACAGTAAAATTTAAATTTGTGTTTGAATAAATTAATTGTTATAACTTCTAAATTGGGTTTATATTGATGGTATAGATCCAGATCTCCTAGATTCCTCCTGGGGTTGGGGGCACAACAAGTCCATATGAACAACTGCACCTTTGGAACAACCCAAAAAAATGCAACCCACAACTTCCAATGTACACATGCAAGTAAGAAAAAGAAGAAGCCAGAAGTCGCTTATAATAAGTAGACCTGGCAACTCTGGTATCGAGTTTTCTCATCTGTCTGTTAGCTGTGCAGCTCTTGTCTGTGTCTGGCTGAGCGAGACAGGTTGGATAATCGCTGCTTGACATCGGTGTAAAGTAACACACCACATTTCACTGTCGGTGTTATAATGTTTGAAATATTAATTAATTAGAAAAAAACAGCATTTTTAAAACTGTTATTTTTAACACTGTTACTCCCAACACTGGTCAGGTGTGACTTATTTATCAAAGTATATAAATTAAAAATAAATAAAAAATATAAGTTCAGCATGCATTTAAATGTTAATTTGTAGTGACTGACATGAACCAAGCAGTAAACATTACTGTCTGCCGCCATGAGACGGTATGACCGTTTTTGCTGACGTTTCACTTGTATATATTGTTGGCTGTAGTATTGTCAGGTGGTACAAACGCACCATAATGATTTAGGTCATCATGTAATGTCCACATTTCTTAATCAGCAGAATGCTTTATTATAGAGTAAAGCATTGTTTTTTACATCTGTTTTTAACACAAATGGACTGTGCAAAAAAAAGTAATTGATATTCCTTTTAGTGATCATGAGTTTAGAGATGTCTGCATATCAGATATCAGCAAAAAAATTAATCAAACATCCCTACCAATAATAAATGAAAACATATGTGGAAAAAAATCGGATGTCTTAAAATGGTTGAGGTGGAAAAGGAATGAATAAATGAAATAAATGCTGGCTGTCAACTCCACCATGGCCCGTCATGCTCCTGCGAGCTGCTCTGTGTCTTGGTATTTCTCTTTATTTAACCTGTTCTGTGCAAAACTCCTGAGACAAAGCTGTCAGATATGAACCAGGTTTCTGTCCTGCAGCCGTGTAAGAAGGTGTGCCCTCAGGATGTGGACCTGATGTACACGGAGCTGATCCAGCGCTGCAAACAGATGTACCTCACTGAATCTGACAGCGAGGAGGACAGCTTCTACCAGCTGCCCAGCTTCCTGGACTCCATCGCCAGCGTCCTCATTCACCTGGACAAGGTAAAAAACCTCTGATACTCTTTATTTCAAAACCTCACCCCTCCCTGACCTCCTCCTCTCTGGTGTGTGCGTGCCCTCAGATCCCAGAGGTGTACACCCCCCTGTTGGAGCGCCTCCTGGTGGTGCAGATCGACAGTTTCCCTCAGTACAGCGACAAGATGCAGACGGCGTGCTGCAGGTCCATCCTCAAGGTGCTGGTGGCCATGGCGTCCAAAGGGCCCGTCCTGTGGAGCTTCATCAGCTCTGTGGGTATGTCAACATGAGCAAGCCTTCACAGATCATCAGCGTGTAAACATGGCGTACACATTCAAGCCAATCACATGGCAACCTGAGCATCAAAACCCAGAAGGAAGGAGGTTTGTGAGACTGATCATTGCATGGCTGTTGGTGCCACACACAAACATCTCTAGGGATTACAGAGAATGCTCCAATTAAAGAGAAAGTAACCAGTGCGGCAGTTCTCTGGGAAAAACTGCTTTGTCGATGCAAGGTAATGCAAAAGTAACTCAAATAATCACTTGTTACAACCAAAGTTTGCAGAAGACCATTTATGCAGAGCTTTGACCACACCAGGTGCTGCTCCTGTCAGCTGAGAATAGGAACCTGAGCCTCCACTTCACAAATGGTATACAGGAGATTGTAAAAGTGTCTCCTGGTCTGATGAGTCCGTATCTCTGCTCCACAGTCAGATGTAGGCTCTGTGTTTGGTGTGAACATCATAAAGCATGGATCCATCCTGCCTTGGATCAGTGGTTCAGGCTGCTGCTGGTCCCTTAGTCTCACCTGAGCATGGTACAAACCCCACAGCCTACCTGAGGATTGTTGCTGACCATGTCCATCTTCTGATGGAGACTTCAGCAGCTCCATGTCTCAAAGCTCAGATCATATCACTTTGGTTTATGAGTACCCTGCACTCCCTCCACAGTCTCCAGGTCTCATTCTAGTAGTTTGGGATGTGGTGGTGCAGGAGATTCTCATCATGGATGTTCAGCAGCTGGTGTACCTTGTAAACTGAATGTTTTTTATGGATATCTCGTGGTCAAGCAACATGTTTTTGGTGAAAATCTTTTTCTGAGTGTTTGAAATCTTATACATTGATTTTTTCTTTCCCTCCTTCTCTTCATTTCAGTTCATCAGGGTTTGATTCGCGTCTGTTCCAAACCTGTGGTGACGGCTGAGGTCAGATCTTCTTCTCTTTGGTCCTTTAGTGGTTTCATTTAAACACATTTCTTTGTCTTTATAGTCCTCTTAGAGACTGAGTTTGTGCTGTCTCTCCTCTCAGGACAAAGACGGCTCCTCCTCCGAGTCCTCACAGGTCCGAACGGGAAAATGGAAAGTTCCCTCAAGTCAGGACTACCTGGCTCTGTATAAGAACCTCCTGGACTGTGACCGGCTCAAGGTGTGACTGCTAAGCTCAGGATCAGTGTGTGTGGTCTGCATAAGGGTTATAATACAATTAGGTTAGAGCTGGAGCGTATTACTCTCCTAGGGATGGGCATTTTATACGATGCGCAATCAGTGCATCGATGTGAGGGTCTATGGTAAAGTTGGAGTGGTGTGCATTGGATTAGAAACTGGCTTAAACCGCAATTCATTGCTTCGAAAAAGCTTTGCATCGGTGAAATCTGATGTCATGTTATTATGTGTACATCTATCTATCTATCTATCTATCTATCTATCTATCTATCTATCTATCTATCTATCTATCTATCTATCTATCTATCTATCTATCTATCTATCTATTAGGGTTGGACAATTAATCGGATTTTGATCGTGATTTCAATTTAGCCATCTGCAATCATAAAAACATTATAATCGAAGAAAAACGATTAGTATACCACACAGTGTGGAGTGCCGTGTATGCAAGTTCATGGGCTTCATAGCGCTTCTGTGTTCCACCTGCAGCCACAACGAGTGTGTGTGTGACTTATGTGGATCAATAATACTGTATGTGCCGCTCGCTGGTTCTTTAAAGTTGTGCTTAAATCAATAATGAAGTTTTTAAATAAATGAATAATCGTGTATATTAATTGCGATTTCAATATCACTTAAAATAATCGGGATTCTTATTTTTACCATAATCGTCCAGCCCTACTATCTATCTATCTATCTATCTATCTATCTATCTATCTATCTATCTATCTGTCTATCTGTCTATCTGTCTATCTGTCTGTCTGTCTGTCTGTCTGTCTGTCTGTCTGTCTGTCTGTCTGTCTGTCTATAAACTTCTTAACGATGATAAGTATGATACTGTTTATGTTCTCGAAGGAACAATGCAGTTGAGTTGAATTTGCACAGGTTTGCATTGTTATTGCATCGTGGTAGCATCGTGGTAGGAAGATGAATTGGTAAATGCTTTATGTGAATTGTTAGTGTATCGTACTGTAGCCTTCATTAGAGATGCACATCGTATCGGCCTAGGGATGGAGATTTCACTCCCTACACTCTTCTGTGTCAGGCGGATGTTTCAGGAGATCACGCTTTGAGGTTTGAAATGTCTCAGATTTACTCCAAGTGATCTCCCTGTAATATTTGGCTTCTGCTTCGCTCTTCTGCAGGATTCAGGCTTCCTGGACGGAGCTTTTGAAAGTCAGAATGCTGCGCTGGTGCCTCTGAGCCGCCTCCTCTATGACGAGCTGGTGAAGTCGGTCCTCAGGATCGTGGAGAAGTTGGACCTCTCTGTGCAGAAAGTGGCTTCAGGAGAGGAGGTGAGGTCCATGAGGTGGTCCAGCTCATAGATTGAGATCACAGCCGCCACGTCCGCATTGTTCTCTTGGAAAGATGATTGAGTATGAGGTGTTCCTTCAGCCCTCTCTGCTCTGACCTTCAGGCTCCTGATGATGCTGCTCACGTGCTGCCTTCCTCTGACCCCACAGCTCACCTGCTGCCCAATAAAGTCAAAGACTTCACCGCCTTCATTAACCTGGTCGACTTCTGCAGGTAACAGACAAACACACACCTGGTTTACTGCTCTGTGGGGCCATGACCTTTGACCCTGTCTGAAAGTGTCACATATGAGATGGAGGAGTGTTTGTGAGCGAGGAGAGAAGAATCACCAGGAGGAAGGCCACACTGAGTGACTAAATAAGGAAAGAGAATGATGAAAACGAGTCTTGAAGACTTTTGTGGTTCAGTTCTCCTCCGGCGGCTCAGGCGAGAAAGTTTTGTACACACAGTTTTTAAACACTCAGGACAAATTAGTGTGGTCGAACAGACGTCTTCACAGGAGTTAAACTGGCTTGAATCTGATGAGAGCCCAAAAGGATCAGTTATCAAAACCCTTGAATCATTATCATGAACTCTGACCCTGCTTACCCATATCTGTGACTAACACTTGAACCCTAAATGAGGCTCAGCTGTAATCATGAACAGGCTGAGGCTCCTCTCTGATTTTTATATAGGGGTGCAGCATATAGATTTCTTTCTGATATCAGATACGTATATCAACATCACCAAACTCATATCGCAGATGCTGATGGTGATGCTGATATTTTGTGTCAAGAACACAAAGTCTCTGTTTAACTGTAACATACCTGTTTCTTCCCTGATTACAGGCCATTTGTGTTAGAAACACAACATTTTAGTTTTTAATAAATTATATTTCTGATAGTAAAAGTGGATATTGAGTGATGGTGAGGTAAATCATCATGGTATGATTATACTTTTTGTCGTTATTAAAGTCAATCTGTGGTATTTTTGTGGCCAGTTCATATGGTCAAAATATGTTCATATCTGCTAATACCAATAATCAACTATTTAGATAAATATCTGCATCTGCTGATGTTGCTCTGATGATGCTGTGCATCCTGAAGTACTTCACACATTAATTAGACTACCACCTGATGTAAGGTTTATGACACAGCTGCCCTAAATTAACTGCATTGATAATTATTAAAATTATTTTATTGTGTTTCTGCAATGATTAAATCACCACCATTAAGAAACTCTTTGGCAGTTTTACAAAAAAAACAAAAAAATTGATTATAATTTACAGATAAAGACGTCAAATGAAAGTTTGTACTTCATTCCTGAACAGAGCAAACCATTTTAGTGGATGGATGTTCTTTATGATTAATTTCTGGCTCAGATTTGGAAATGAAAATGTGAATTCAGTTTAAATTCTTAATTCATGGTCATAATAGATTTCTAAAGGATTTATGTTTCCATGTTTTTATGGCGGGTGGTCTGATAAATTTGTTGAACGCTGTATGGACAATATATGGGCCGCAAATATTGTCAAGAATGATTATATTTGCAGGTACAGACAAACTTTTTGTCTTTGTTGGTGTTGCTCTGTCTGTCAGCAAGACAATTAAAAGAGTATGGAGCAGATTTATACTGAAGTTTCAGTGTTTGCTAGTCGTGGTTGGATTTTGGTGGTGATCTGAGTTCAGATGTGAATCCAGGAATTTTTTGAACTTAATGAAAAATTTCCGGGACTTACAGTCTTTTATTTCCTGAACCTCATGCTGATGGGACATGGGAATAAAAAAAGATGAATTGAGTCCATAATTCCTCTTTCCTTTGCTAAATTTTTGTTCAATCAGTCACTTTTTGAGTTTTTTCAGAGGGGATCATTCCTGTTGAATCTTAAAAAAAGACCCTCCTTCACGGCTCCACATCGTGGTCTGAAATGAACTCAGTGAGCCCTGATTATTCCAACAGTTTTTCCGTCTGTATTTATGGGTTGATTCTTTATTTTCAGCGAGCTGTTGCAGAGTAACCACGTGGAGCACTTTGAGCAGTGGGTTTATCCTCTGAGCCACGAGCTGATCCTTCACTCCATCAGAAACCCCCTCGTCAGCGGGTTTTACAAGCTGCTGTCCGTCAGCATGAAAATATCCAAGAGGATCAAATACTACCAGGTACGATGAAGAGTCATGATGAAGGTTCAGATGCTGTGGTTACAACAGGACAGAGTGTTACTGCCAGGTTTTAGAAATATTAGCCTGTTCAGCCCTTTTTAAGCCTTCTGCTCGAAAATGACATACTCATAAAGGAAATAGTGTATCTCTGCAACCACAAGGTCTATTTCAATTATTTTGGTGTCATAATAAAAGTAACGCTTCAGAGATTTGTCCAGATGTGGAATTATCAGTATATGTTTTACTGGGACAGAGTAAATGAAGATAGAAGTCAGAATAATTGAAACATTTCATCCTTGCCTGAAATAACAAATTATCTTATTGTGAATATCTTTTGGAAATTATGCTGGAGTGGCTGTAAAACTCTAAAAATGAATAATTAAAATATCTTTACATCATCCCTGCAAAGGACTATTGTTGTAAAGTGATGCAGAGCAAAATTAGAGAGGTTTTATAACAATTTGGGCCGGCAAGGGTTTTGAAAAACAGTTGATTTTTTTCTTATTTTTTTGTTGGAGTATTCCACCAACAACGCATTCCTGAAATCGGGTACTTTGGGGCTGAAGAGGTTAAGAGGAAAGTCAAACTTGAATATTCAGACCTTAAGAAAAACCTGGTGTGGTCCAGATGTAGTTTTTCTGTCTTCAGATGTTAAAAAAAATGTGTGTTTTTCTGCAGGGGGTGGGCCTGAAGAAGTCTCCTCAGACTGACTCGGTGAAAAGCGCCTCTTTTGCCCTTTTCTCTAAGTTTGGAAAAGAGGTATCACCGCCCCTCAGCTCTTTACAGTGTTCTTGATGTGTGGGTGTAAATATGGGTGCAGACTGAACTCCCTGTGCTTCTCCTGCAGGTGTGTGTGAGGATGAAGCAGTACAAAGATGAGCTGCTGGCCTCCTGCCTCGCCCTCGTCCTGTCATTGCATCACAACATGGTGGCTCTGGACATAAAGGCTTTCTGTCCCGCTCTGGAGGTCAGAGGGCACGTCCTGTCTCATCGACTGTCTCTGAACCAGAGGGAGAAATGATTTTAGCAAACTGATGTGCTGTGAGGGTGAATTTACACCATCGTGTAGGCAAACTGAAGCTAAACACTGTGTAGGATGTACTTTTGTAAATGAAAAGAGGTCATGTTTGGTTTGATCCTCTGCTTCAGGGTCACGTGGTTTGAGTTCTCTGAGTGGAAAAGAAGCAAATAATCCTGGAGGCTGAATTCAAGATTTATTTTGTTTATTGAAACTGTTGTAGAGAAAACTAGAAAAGCACTTAAAGAGCCTCCGCAAAGCAGCTCAAACCACTGATCCAGAGCAGAGCTAGGATTTTATATAAATTATTAAATGTTGTAAATGGGTTTTCTCATTATAAAGTTCAATATTTGTTTGTGATGTCAGTCTGGATCAGATCCAGCTGAAGTTTTACCCTGATGAAAGAGACATGCGCCCTTTATTATCCTGTGAAATTGTCATATATCTGCCAGAAATGTCAGATATATGACTTTTTAAAGTTCCACCCAATGTTAACTTGTGGGATTCCTTAAAATTTTAGGGATTCTTTTTGCATCCAGACAAAAGCACTTAAATGTACTGGCTTTTTCCTTGGACCAAACCGTAACTTTGGTAAAATTTTTGAAGTAAATCCATCCAGTAGTTTTTCTATAAAGTTGCTAACAAATGACCAAACATACACTGGGAGGTAATGAGTCAAAAAAAAAAAAACTCACATGGGAGTTGGATTTGCTGTTTTCCAGCACGTCAGAGTGATAGAGAATTATCTGTATTGTAAGTAGTCAGTTTTAAGGTGATGATCTCAGTGTAAAGTTATTAAATGTGTGATCTGATATCTGAGGCATCACGCTGCTCCTGCAGTAACTCCTCTCTCTGCCTCACCAGACGGCGCTGAAGCTCGGCCTAAGCCACGTTCCTCTGGCCAACGCCGCCCTCGACGCCCTGGAGGACTGGTCCTCCCACATCCCACCAGAGACCATGCTGCCCTGCTACTCCAGCATCCTCCCCCTGCTGGACGGATACCTAAAGGCGGCCTCAACCGAGAGTAAGAATTCCTCATTTCACCTCAGTCCCTGAAGTGATCAGAAAGCTGACGTGCTGTTTGTGTGTGCAGAGAAAGACGAGAGTAACTGGGAGGTGATGTCTTCAGTGTCAAAAAGTGGACAAGGATTCAGCAAGGTGATGACCAGGCTGCTGAAGAAATCCAACCAGCTCTCCATGGTAATATAATATTAATAATAGACTTTATTTGTATAGCACTTTTTAAACAGAGGTTTACAAAATGCTTTGACAGTCAGGAACATAAAGACAGCAAAGCACAAGAGAATTAAAATCAAAGAAAATTTAAGACGGACACAAAAGGCAGAATGAAATTTAGACGGTGGCATAGCAACCCAGACAATACAAGAACCCTGCTACGTAAAAGAGACCATGAAAAGGTAAGGTGTTAATCATGTTAAGGGCACTGTTTCATGGAAGGCAGCATTTATATGACTTCTAACATTTTTAATTTTATTTTAACTTTATTCAACCAGATAATTCCCATCGAGACCAGGAGCTCTTTCACAGGAGCAACCTGACCAACAGATCAGAATAAATACAAAGTCAAGAACAGATTAAGAAAATAAATAAAAACAATAAAGAGGTTAAAAAAATCAACAATTTGACAGTGAAAGTGCGACCATTTTGAGTACAGTTAAACACACAGGATTTGTTCATAGGTTACTCGCTGCCTCGTGAATGAAATAAAAAGTATGGACTTCAGTTCAGACATTTTCTGTTCAGATTCTGGCACATTTAGGTAATAAACTGCTCATGTCATAAAAGCATAAGAAATGGGTGCTCCGGATTTCTGCAGCAGGGAGCAGATGTAGGATGGAAGAAGCCAAGAAGTGACTTATAAATCAACATCATCCAGTGGGTGTTCCTCTAGGAGCTGAAGGAGGGCCACTCAGCTTTGGTTTAAGTCAAGTCGAAGTTTTATCTAAAGCACGTTTATAAACAACCAAAGTGTTGCTATATAAGATCATGATATAATAATAATAATAATAATAATAGAACAGTAAAGGAATGAAAATGAACACAAACAAACATATGAAAACAGAGATAACATAAGAAGAAAAACAAATTAAACTAGAAAAGCACTCGGAGAGCCCAGACCTCCTCCAGCACCACAGTCCTCATCCATATTGTGATTTTCACCATTAATATTAGTCCTACCTTTATTTCATCAAAATATTAAGATTCATTGACCATGAAAACATACAAATGGTCCTATCTTGCAGTGTTAAAGAATCCTTGAAAAAATTCCTGGATCCAGACGGTGATCCGGATCACTCCTAAAATCTAACCATTTGTTCCTCGTCCCAATCCGGACATTTCCTGAAAGTTTCATTGAAATCTGTTGATCACTTTTTGGGTCATGTTGCCAACAGAGAAACAAGCAAACAAACAAAAAAAACAGACACCAGCAATAACATAGCTTCCTTGGCGGAGGTAACAAGAGTAAAAGAGAGGATAGGGGATTAAAGGTAAAGGATTAAAGCCAAGGTTACTTGTCCAGCTTGGACTGAACGGCAAAGACTAAAGATAATTTGAAGCAGAGTTTTAAAGTGTTCAGTGGACTGTGCAGCTCATACCTGGACAGGTGGGCTGTTTCACAGTTCTGGGGCTGCTGCTGAGAAAGCTCTGCCTCCACGAGTGTAGAGCCTGGACCGAGTGAGTCGTGTGAGGCTTCAGCAGCTCCGATAACTGTGATGGAGTCAGATCATTCAGACGTGGCTGTTGTTCCCTGCAGGACGACGCTCCTCTGCTGGCCGTCAGACTCAGAGTGGTGAAGTTACTCGGTCATCTGGGGGGGAAGCTCAACAGGAACCTCGTTACCGGTTTGTCACAAAGATAATAAATGAAAACATGTTTAACCCACCTGATGCTCCGGCTCAGAGTGACCCATCAGTGTGTGTTTGACCTTCATCAGCCGTGTCCTCGGAGGAGATGATGAAGAAGTTCGTGTCCTGGGACTCAGAGAAGAGGCTCAGCTTCGCCGTGCCATTCGCTGACATGAAGCCCGTCATCTACCTGGACCCCTTCCTGCCTCGAATCAGCGAGCTGGCTCTGTCCACCAGTGACCGGCAGACCAAAGTGAGTCACAGTCTGATGTAGAAGCTTGATGCTGCTGCAGGCAGAAGTTTGACCGTCCTGTTTGTCTCAGGTCGCAGCCTGTGAGCTGCTGCACAGCCTGGTGGTCTACATGGTGGGAAAAAGTGCTCAGATGGTTGAAGGGACGAATGTTTTACCTCCGATGTACAAGCTGCACAAGAGGCTGTTCCCCGTCCTGCTGCGACTCGCCTGTGACGTGGACCAGGTACGACTGATTTACCTCTACATCCTGACCTATGCCTCCATCAGGGGCTCCAGAACCTCAGGATGTCTACTCTGCTTTAACTTTTTTCTATTTATTTATTACATAAATACAGAAAAACAGGTGATGCATCCACAGTTCACTTCTTTATCTTGACATTTCTCTTATAAGACCATTTTCTGCAGACAGAAAAACATCCTCACTTATACTTTCTTTTGATCAAATATTTTCTTTACATTTGTACACATGACAAATTCCAATATAAATATTTAAAACTAAACGAAAACAACTTGGCAGACAGCTCTGGGTCCATACATGGCTTTGGCCCCATCCACACAAAAACAAAGAGAAGAAGGCAGGTCAGGGTTCAGAAACAAGATTACTTTGAGAATATGATATGATATAAAAGTGAGAGAAGTAACAGAAAGTCGCTAGGAGACTGCGGAGTCTCCGGGTCAGAACCAGCAGGCTCAAGGACAGCTTCTTCCCCCAGGCAGTCAGGATGCTTAACTCCCTCCCTGCTCTGCCCCCACTTCACCCCCCCTGCCCGTCTGCCCCATTGCCCCCCACCACTGACCTCAGGACTGCACTCTTCACTTTTTCCCCTGCTCATTTGCACCATTGGACACTGCTGCACCTTAACTAACTTATAATTACCTCTATATACATACATGTACAACATTTTTTTATTCTGTTCATAGTAAATTTATCCTGTTCTTTTATTCTGTCCATAGTAAATTTATTCTATTTATTACTTTCGAATACTAGTAGGCTATTCTCTTTTTTATACTATTATATTTTTTATACTGTAGTTAATTTCTTACTCTTAATATTGCCTGTTTGCACCGTGGGTCCGAGAGGACTGAAATTTCATCTGTGCTGTATGTCAAGCATGTATAGCACATTTGACAATAAAGTTGACTTTGACTTTGAGAAAGAAAGTTAGTACGGTAGAATAAGTAAATAACTTATCTGTAACATATATATGTGTCTGTGTGTGTGGGTGTGTGTCTGTGTGTGTTTGCATATACACTCATATGGATACACATACACATATACAAACATAAACCCATTCACCTAAAACAAATACATATAGTTTTACCTGTTTGTACAAATATCCAAATGCATACCCACAGGTCTTTACATCCTAACATACACACACACAGATTTGCAAATATGTCTATATCCAAAAAGGAAAAAAAAAAAGTAAATAGTAGTAGTTTCAAGCATGTTGCATGAGGAAATGTGATATAGAAAGGAATAAACCAAAATAATTCCCTCTCTCTCTTTTTCTTTTTTTCCCCTCTTCCCTGCCTCCTTCTTTCTTTTCTCCCTTTTTTTCTTTCTTTTTTTTGCCTTCACTTTCCTCTTTTTATTTGTTTGATAATTTAAGGTAATTAATTACAGGAGCAGGAGTTTTGCTGTGATCTTTTCCATCAGAAAAACAGTTTTTCACTTCTCTGTCCATTGGTGAATGGTAGGAGGCAAAAGGTTTAAGCCAACATTTTGTAATCATTCTCCTGGTAACCAACGAGAGAATACGTAATAAGAGTGCTTCTGTTAGTCCATAGCTCCGTCAGGAACTAAATCTAGTATGTAGTATAGTGGGCCCAGTGGCAGGTCAACTTTCAGGATAAACTGAATTTCTGTTTGACTTCATATCCAAAAGGTTTTTAGTACCGGGCAGTCCCAAAAAATGAGAGTATGGTCTCCCACTTGCTTACAGTTTCGCCAACATAAATTGGACCTGTTTCTATCAAATTTTTATGTTATAAGAGGAGTTTTAAAGTACCTCAGTTTTATTTTCCAGTTAAATTCCTTCCAAATAGGACTGTTAGTTATTTTGTGACTTTTTTCACGTGCTCTTACCCATTTTTCATCCTCAGTAACAACATTCATCTCAGAGTCCCACCTCTCTTTAATGTCTAGAGAACACTTTTACTTTCTTAAAGTTTAATTTATCAACATATTCACAGTTTATAATACACATAACACAAGTGCATTAAAGGTCAAATATGACTGAAATTAGCACAGACAAAGTAAATAAAGCATGACAGATGATTAGAGTTTAGAGATTGATGGTTCCCATCTGTCAAAACGTGTCTGTTTTGAGTTGTGACCTCCATTGTCCATCACCTCAGCTTTTACACGGTGGACACTGGTTTTAAGAGGTCTACGGTTGTAATAATGGATTTGAATTTCTTCACCAGGTGACCCGTCAACTCTTTGAGCCGCTGGTGATGCAGCTGATTCACTGGTTCACCAACAACAAGAAGTTTGAGAGTCAGGACACTGTGGCTGTCCTGGAGGCCATCATGGTGAGAGATGATTGTTGGGTCAACAAGCTCTTCGTTTTCTAAATGTTCCCACCTTTCTGCCCTCTTAATTGGGCCTAAGGTCAGGGGTAAGCAATGAAGTTTGACCTCAGGCCAAATGCTCCAAAGTCACTTTATAATGGGTCAGAACATAATCAGAGGCTGACATATGGAGATGATTATTAAGACAGGCTCTGCTTGTTTTCCTTAAGTAGAGTTTTAGTTGATTTTGCCTCTACAAGCATTAATAAATATATAAATGTGAGAGAGAAAGCACAGGGGCGATCGACACTTAGGGCCCGTTCTACTTAATGTTTGTGTGTATAAAAACGTGCAAACTTGATGGTGCGCACAAAGCTGATCTTTTTTTTTTTTTATTGCAAAAACAAACAATACAAATAGAGACTAAGACATATAACAGGACTAGTTACGTAACAGAAGAAAGAAGAAGTAGAAAAATACAAAATACAAAAAAAGGAGTGAGCTGTTTCTGTGTGTATATGTGCCTTCGTGTGTGTGTCAGTGGTGTGCGTTGTTTTGCTTTTTTGTTAATAACCAGAAAAACATTTTCTTGTCAACCTTTTTTTTCCCTTTCATGCCCTATCAGCTTATTCATTGCAACCACCCACACCCGTAGCTCAACAACGGTGCCCCGCCTAGGGGCCGCAAAGCCCCCACCCCACCCCCAGCATCAAGGCCACCCCCAAGCATATCCACAGATCTGCCATTCAAGCACAACAAAAGACAATTTTGCAAAAGTTTTTCTCTTTCTTTCTTTCCTTTTTTTTTTTTTTTTTTTTAAATGATGCTCCACTCAAGGCACAGCCTGGTCCCAGACAGACAGCCCCCAGACCCTGAGGAGAAAGCCTGACTGTCAGAAACAGGCTCAGCCCTATTTCTGATCTAATGACAGGCTGCACTGAGGATTCAGTCATTCATTTTCTATACCCCTTTATCACTTTCTGGAGCCTATCACCAGTCGATCGCAGGGCCACAGAGAGATGGACAACCATTCATGCTCACACTCATACCTAAGGGCAATTTAGAGTCACCAATTAACCTAATGAGCATGTTTTTGGTCTGTGGGAAGAAGCTGGAGTGCCCAGAGGGAACCCACGCATGCACAGGAAGAACATGCAAACTTCACACAGAAAGGCCCCTGAATCAAACCGGGTACCTTCTTGCTGTGAGGCACGTGCACTACCTGCTGCACCCTCGTGCTGCCCGCACTGATGACTGCATGAACATGCAGAATACATTCAGATCATCAGAACCTGTAAAATACTGGGAGGAGATGCAAATGTGATCATTTAGCACCTGCAGTGTTGTATGGTATTGATGATGAAGCTGTCTAACTATGTAAATGCTGCCATTTAGATTATGTTTAGTTGGAATCAGAAAAGGAAAATTAAAAACGACAGATAGAAATATGGTATAAGGTGTGACGATTTTGTCCGTCAAAATGAAACGTGGCAAAAAACTTACCACGTGTGTTTGTTTGCTTCAAACTTCATTTTTCATTCACTGTCACTCAGCTCCTCCAAATTCTCCATGGTGACAGCCGATAGCACACGCAAAATCCTCCTTTCAAGAGGGCGGTCCACACCACTTTTGCGTCTGATATCAATTAGGCACGCAGTAATAGTAGACCACCTGCAACACGCCCACTAAAAGCACAAGCAATTTTTTAGTTTGCACACGCATTTTAGCACCTGTTATTTTGGATCTTCGTAGATCAGGCCCTTTGTGTCTCTATTACTCACAGAATAAGAGACAAAAAAACATGAATGAAACGTCTTTATGCTGTTTGTATTAAAATATCTGAAGAAATAAGGTTATTAGCACTGCGCCAATGTCTTTAATGTTTTTTTGGTGAACAGTTTTCAGGATGCAGAAAGTCGAATGTTTTTATTAAGCTATTGGAATATTGAGGAAACACTCATGCTGAAAGCAGCTTTTATCAGCTCTCTATAAAAAAACAGGCAGACATTCACAGTGAAGGTTTATTCAGACATGTTCCTGAGCTTTTTATAATGAGCAGTCATTGATGATCCAATGCTGAACATCTGATCCATGTTTCTATGAGCCAGTCAGTCAATGAACAGTCTGCAGACATCTGAATACCTCTGCTGCGACTGACACATTTACGTCCATCAGTTAATGATCATCCGAGTTTTGTTTGTTGAGAAAAATAAGTAATAATAATAAAAGATATTTTCCAGATCATGGCGAGGGCCAGGAGTTATCACTGTTGGACCAAGTTTGGCCCGGGCGTTGCTACTTTATGACCTTAGTTCCTGCTGTTTGATAAAATTTGTAGCTCCATCTTCCTCCTCCCATCGCCCTCAGTGTTAATCTTTCTCTCCAGGACGGCGTGGTTGACCCGATGGACAGCACCCTCAGGGACTTCTGTGGACGCTGCATCGAAGAGTTTGTGAAGTGGTCGATCAAACAGACGACCCCGAAGCAGCAGGAGAAGAGCCCCACAAACATGAAGTCCTTATTTAAGAGGATCTACAGCTTGGCCCTGCATCCAAACGGCTTCAAGAGACTCGGCGCAGCACTGGCTTTCAACAGCATCTACAGACTGTTCAGGTGATTTTACTCTTCTATTTAAACTGAAAATCACAAAGAGGAACTGTTCTCCTGTGTTTATGACATGATCGACTCTGAAAAACAGTCTTGTAAATGTGTTTTATTTTATTTGTGATGCTGTTTTGTCTCTTCAGGGAGGAGAGTTCTCTGGTGGAACAGTTTGTCTTTGAGATCCTCGTAATTTTTGTTGAAAGTTTGGCTCTGGCTCATTCAGACGAGAGATCCATGGGTAAATATTCTTATAACTATTTAGTTTTGACAGTTTAGGATTTCATATCATGTCATTAATTCTGTCATATCATGTTTGGCTGCAACAGGTATAACTATACAAGTACGTCAAAGTGTAGATTTTAAGGAAATTATTCATCAGAAGTCAAATTCAAAGACGCTTTGTCCAGACAGGAGAGCTTTTCAAAAAGCTTCATCAGTGGGAAAACATTAAAATTAACTGATAAGTGTTGTTTTTTAGCATGAAGCAGAGTTAACTGATGTTGGCAGGTTTTTGCTTTTTTTCTCTTTTGATGGATTTAAATCCCAAACATATCTGACCATCAGATCCTGTTATTAAAGTGCATTTATGAGTTCTCCTGTTGGCTTTAAACCGGCGACCATGGACACAGTCAACATGGTTTCTGAAAAGACAATCACACCAGATCTCCACAGTTTTCACACACCCAACCCTGGTGTATTATCTGGATAATATAAATGGAAAATGAACTTGAGCTTATATGGTCCTTTTCTAGACACTGACTATGTAAAGCTGCTCTGCACCACAGGGCCACACTTACACATTCACACTAGGGATGCAAACAATTAATCGATTATCGATTAATCGTTGATAGGAATTACTCGATTAAAGTAAATTAATTGCAATTAATCGAAGAAGAAGACGACGACAACAACAACAACACAAACGAGAAGTGGTAAGCTGGCAGGATGAAGAGTACAAGATGGAGTTCGGTATGGAACCACTTTAAGTTGGTTAATGACGACAAAGACGCCAAATGCACCATCTGTGGAAGTATTTTAAAGTACAACTCCTCCACAACTTTGCTAAATTATCACCTCAATACGTCACATTCTGTTAGGAATAAATCTTTTATTAAGGAATATGATTTGCATTTTGTCTTTCATAAGAAAGATAGCATTTTCATAGAAAGGAACCTTTTGCTTCAGAGGGGAATTCAGCTTCGCAGAAAAATTGCCGATTATCAATTAATCGATCATCGATCGATAAGATAAAACAACTATCAATTAATGAATTACTCGATAATTTGCATCCCTAATTCACACCCATTCACTCTCACATTCTCTCACTGATGGTTTGAAGTGTGTGTTAGTTTTTCCATCAGTAACACACTCACGCCCTTTCATGCCCATTTACAAATTGGGGAGCAATTTGGGGTTAAGAGTCTTGCCCAAGGACACATCGCCATGTGTGACCCAGAGCTGGGCTCAAACCTGCAAACTCCCAGTTACTGACCAAGTATACTAAATATTCAGTGATGCTGGTGCTTATTTCAGTCACAAAATCTGGCAACCCTGCTAGATGCAACAATAGTGAGTCTGGTGTAGGCTGTGGAGTTAATACTGGCGATTCGGACACTGCTTCAGCTTCACTGAATTCCCAATATGGGTTAAAAAAACTTTTTAATAACTGACAAAGGTATAGGTTGAAGTTTGTGGCCTAAGACATCCTCCTGTTAATCAATACTGCACAGACATTATACCTTATAAGCATTAATTCATTTATGCCTTAAAGTTTTTCTGAACTTTAAGAGAGTTTACACTTAACTTTTCTTGTTTCAAAATAAACAGACCTTGTTTATTTATTTTCCTCAAGTTTCTCAAGTCTGAGTCAAAGCATTGCCGCCCTGTCTTCAAACATTCCTGCTGTTGTCATCCTTTTTTATTCAGCTGCAGCCACCAGAAAACTTTGGATGAGCCGCTGTACTGTTTTTGAGTCAGGTGCTGAAATAATGGAAATAAATGTGTAGTTTTGGAGAAAGTGTATCACAGAAAGTTATAAGAAGAAGTGAATGGGGACTCTGTTACAAAGAGCAGATTTATTCAGAATTAAGGCTTCTTTATAATATATATATTGTTTTGGCTGTTTTTATATTTTAGTTACTGATGCATTGAAAAATAAGTGCCTTATTTTCTTGTGCTTTTAAAACAGATTTGTATGGAAAAGTTTCAATGCTTGTCGTATAATGTTTCTTTAGAAAACAAGGCTGTGTCTCAGATCCATTTGAAACTAAGGCCCTGTTTGCACGAGGACAGATTTGGCCAAATCAGAAGAGTTTTAATTTTGTTTTTGCCTTCCGTTTACATGGGAACAGTGTCTGGAGTGCCCGATTCCGTAAACTTTTGAAACCAGGGCCCAGTATGGAGAGCTCTGAAAACAACATGTGAACGAGATTCAGCGTTTCAGGGTGAAACGCGTGCATGTGAAAACCACATGCGCAGTAGTCTTTCACATGCACGCGCATCCCAGGAACAACAATAGCTTCAGCTGTCTACAGATTAACGTGTGCTGCTTACCGTGCTCGGTTTGTTATCCATACAAAACTATCCTGACAGATTTGTTGTCCAGAAAAGAAACTCCTGCGTCTTTGTCTGCGTCACCATTGTTGTTTGAGAATTTTTTTTTCTTTGTTCGTGTGTGAAACAGCGCTGTGTCTCTGCAAACCTACATCCCCATCTACTGGGCTGGCATGCACACTAAAGCAGTTTCACTCGTTTCTAGTGTCTCCATCTGAACGCGGATCGAGTTTGAATACACAAAGAAAAAAACCTTTGCGCTTTACGTGACAATGTCTTTGTGTAAACAGGGTTTCTCAAGTCTAACTCAAAGCATCGCTGTCCTGTCTACAGCCTTCCTACTCTTCTTGTCTTCTTTTACTCTGCTGCAGCCTTTTTTTTGGAGTAATGTTTTGTGACAAAAAAGGCTGTGTCTGTGTCATTTGAAACTAAAGCAGACTTTGGGAGTTATTTTCCAGAAGTTTGAGGTTATGTTTTGTCTTCAGGTACTCTGCAGCAGTGCGGAAGCGCCATCGATCACCTGAAGAGGATCATCAAACAAAAAGCTCCTAGTCTGAATGAGCAAAGTGCAAAAAGACGGACACCAAGGTTTGGGACACATCTTTTTTTTTTTTAAAAAGACATTAAATGATAAATAGTAATAAACTGATGACTGGTTTTGGGTTGGTGAAGTAATGCAATTTTAACGAGAGTCTATTAACAGCTCTTGTTAATTCATGAATATTAAAGGATGTGTTAGTTTTCTTTCTCTGTGTGGCTGTGATTAGATGTTTAGTTTCTGGGCTGAAGTGAAGTCCCTCTCTCCTTCCTCAGAGGTTTTCCGCCTGATGAGAAGCTGAGTCTCTCTCACGTGGTTTTGTGGCTCCTAGAACAATGTGGTCGTCCTCAGACTGAGTGCAGACACCGATGCATGGAGCTCTTCTACGAGTTCACGCCTCTCCTGCCAGGTGAGCAGCAGCTGGTGCTCCAGCTCACTTTGGTAATAAAAGTAGAGCCAGCTCCTCCTGACCTGCACATGTCCGTCCTCAGGAAAGAAGTCCCCTCCTCAGTGGCTGGAGGGCATGCTGAAGGATCACGGCGTGGATTTCCTGGTTTCTCGGTTCGAGGGCGGCGGCCTCCTGTCCCAGCCCACCCTCAGAGACCTGAGAGGTCCGTTCAGCGTCAGGCTAACTCTGCTGTGGATGGACCTGCTGCTGGCTGCGTTAGACTGCTACAACACTTTCATCAGCTTACACATCATAAAGCCTCAGCACATGATCCGTGAGTGACCTCCGCTGACCTCACAGCTTCCTTTAGCTCTGATGAGGAGTGTCAGGCTCCGCCCACTCTTTCATTTACATCAGGACCTCCAGCAGAGTCGAGGTGTCCCGTTACACTTTTTCTCAGTCACTTTGGTACATATCTTGAATCATCCCCAACGTGCAGAACAGGAAGTGCTTCTCTCAAAACAGTTTGTACAAATAGCAAAACACCATGGATGACCGGCAAAATCCAGTCTGTTGCTCAAATCCTTAGCTCATCTCTCAAGAGCAAACATCTGCCATCAGAATGATGAGTTCTTGTGTCCTTGTGCACAAAGAAGACAGTTACATTTCTTAGTCATGTTGTCAATATAACAGAGTTCTCTGGAGGGATGTTCTGATGTAAACTATGACTTAAGTTTACGACAATTAATGTGAAATGTAAGTTACACCTTAGTGTATGTAGGAGACTGATTACAAATGGACAAGAGTCACTTTTTGTTGACATCATAACGAGACAGAAAAGAAAAGACAGCACCACACAGCACAAAGAAAAAGACAAAGGTAGAAATGCCCCTTTGAGCTTTTTCAGAAAACTGGTTGATTTAATGCTTTACGCATTTCCCTCTGTTAGAGGAAGTAGATAGATAGATGAATAGATAGATTAACCTTTATTGTCCCCAAAAAAGGGAAATTTGTTTCCACAGCCTTCCATATCATGCTGCAAAAGCACACCATCACACAGA
Source organism: Scarus forsteni (assembly GCA_036419115.1). Classification (NCBI taxonomy): domain Eukaryota; kingdom Metazoa; phylum Chordata; class Actinopteri; order Labriformes; family Labridae; genus Scarus; species Scarus forsteni. The sequence continues at coordinate 453,609 of JAZDUH010000177.1, forward strand.
ACACAAACAGAACAATGGACAATCACAAGAAAAAAAAAGTGTACAAATAAAGAGCAAGACAGCACTTAACATTGTCATTGTCTGGCAAGTAGGTTAAGTCAAGGAGGTAGATTGTTCAGTATAGCCAGAGCAGATGGAACAAAACTCCTCTTAAAACGGGCCCTTCTATATTTAAGAGCCCTGTACCTGCGTCCAGAGGGAAGGAGCTGGAAGAAGTGATGGAGAGGATGCTCAGTGTCCGAGACTATTGATTTGGCAAGCCGGGCTATTGCTCTGTCGTTGAGTTCTGAGATATTAGGTGTGGGCAAACGGATGATTTTGGATGCTGTGTGGGTGATTTTGAGGAGTTTATTTCTACTAGAGACTGACAGCATGGTGTAAAAACAGGATGAACAATACAACAGAATGGACTGAATGATACCCTTGTACAACAGCAGAAGATGTGGAGCGACATGGAGAGAACTGAGTGTCCGGAGAACATGAAGTCTTTGTTGTGAGCGTTTGTGAAAGTCAAGATTCACCTGGGAGCAATTTGTTAATTCAGGACAGATTTATGAAAAAGTCTCATGTATATATTTGACATGTTAGGACAACCTGTTCAACCATTTTGCATGTACAGACTTATGTGATGAACTAAAGCCTAAATGTTGTATAATACATTTTGCTTGTTCACAGGAATGAGAAACTGCTTTTTTATGTGCACAAGTGACGTATTGATGTGAAAGGTGAATAAGCAGTTTTGAGAATTTCTTTTCTGATCTGAGAAATGTACCAAAGGGATCGAGAAAATTGTCACAACATTTTACACCTTTTTTTTTTTATTTGATTTTTTTTTTTGTCAGGGACCATGTACATAAAAAAATATTAAATTCATCAGAGTAGAGATAATCTGCTCCTAGCTAATTTCCTTCTGCAGTCCCTGTTTAAGGTATTAATATAAAGTGCATTTATGGTACAGGAAGTGCATATATTCAATTATGGTGCAGAGACGCAGATTTAGAACAGAAAGACAGAAAAATACACTCACATTTAGAGGCATAGAAATGTGATTGTTAGAAGAAATTATGTTAAAAGATGAGTCAGTGCTGACAGGCTTGGTTTCCAGTAATCCAGTTTGTTTATCTGGAGAAAACTGTTTAGTTTGTTTTGGTCTTTAGTTCAGTTGGGAGCTTGTTTCATTCTTTTATATTTGAAAAAGCTGAATATGCACCCCTAACTGAGTAAAGACTCCAGTAGCAGCATAGTAAAGCAGTACACAGGGTAAAAAGAACACAGGATATTAAAAAGTAAAAACAATCTGCAGATACAAACAAAATATATAAATAAAAATGTGTGTACTGGTTTGCTGCTGCTCCGTCCTCTCCCCGGTCTTCCTGTTACTCTCCGCTGCGGTGAGACAGTTACTTCTATGTTTTTGAAAGTTTAAAATCCATCTTTAATAAGTAAGTGTACCATCAGGGAAGTGCCAGATCCCACCAGCACAACATTTTTAATGTGTTGAGCAGAATGGACCCCTCAGTAAACTTTCACAGCTATATCGATAGTTCCTCAGTTCAGCTGCGATACGTGTGATGAAACGTGGCTATAATCGACTAATATTTCAAATTAACTCTCAATCAACAGTCTGATCGATAATAAATTCCCCACTATAACGATGAGACTCTTAGTTCAGGATCTGCTCCTGTCCAGCTGGGCTCAGGTTTAACTCAGTAAAATCTGCTTATAGTCACAATATTCCACCTTATGTTTGATCTGATTCAAGTTAGACCAGAAGAATCAGCTGTTTGGCACTCAGTGTCCAGATTGTGTGCTCCTTAACTTTTAAAAAGAAGACTAACAGTAACCGAAGCCCTCTCCTCCTTCCTCGAGGGTTCACTCCTGTTTAAAGCCTGCTCCTCTCCGGTAAAGGTTAAAGCTGAAGAGCATCTCTCATGATTTTATTATATTAAAAAATTACGCACCTCATTATCCCTAATCTGTTTCTTCTCTTGGATGTGTAGGATCATCACAAACTCTGATTTTTCCTCCTGTATCTCACAGACTTGAAGGAGAAGTCCAGTTTCCTGAAGGCGGTGACTTTCTTTCTGACCGAGCTGGCGATTCAGGATCTGTCGGCAGCAGAGAGCTGCTTCCCCCTCGGTGAGAAAACGTCTCACTTCAGCCCGAGAGAGGTCGACCAGTACAACTTCAGCAAGTGCACCATCATCGTCCGCCTGCTGGACTTCACCACCATGATCCTGGTCAAAGCTGAGAAGGACTTCTGGAAGGTAGCTCGGATTTTAAAGCTCTGGGAAAACAAGTCAGCAAACACTGAAATTATGATCACAAATATAGACCTTGAACTATCTATAAATCTCAGGACTGATTTCTGCAGAGTTTTTAAAATATCTGCATTTCAGTTTTGAGGGTGCTTAAAAACTGGATTGTTAAATTAAGACAATCACTTACTACATAAATAAGTCAGAAAGTTCCCCTCTCAGTGAAAGCTGGATCAGAAACCACCTAACTGTGAACTTAGCTGTTTTAGAACGAGGCTGTCCAACACTTAGATGTTTTCTCTCATATTTTAAAGAATTCTTGGTGACACATTGAATTTAGATATTCTGTTAAAGTTCTTTAGTAAAATCCTGTATATTTTACCATAACTTTTGACTTTCTTTATTTGTAGCTCCTGGAGCAAGACATCTTCGTCCCAGCATTTTTCGAGCTGACGGCGTTGGTGGTGTGCGAGCCGTCGTCCGTCGGCTTCAACATGGCTGACGTGGAGGTCATGAAGAAGCTTCCAGAAGTGTGTGTTCCCTTGCTGAAGGCCCTGCTGGACTCACCGTACCGCCCTCGGATCGAAAGCAGTTTGAGGATCAAAATCTCCCGTAAAGGGTTCGTTTAGCATCTATGATCAGGTTTTTATTGGACCCTATCTTTAAGCCTCGGGAGACGGTTTGGTTGTGAAAGATAAAAAAAATCATCTTCATGTATGTCTGTCGTTTCTTCTGCAGCGTGGAGCAGTTATGTTCTGTAGACCTTTACAGCAGCAGCACCGAGAACCATCAGGATCAGATGGAGATGGTTCTGTCGTCCTGTAAGCAGATCCATAAAGCCGGCTTCCTCAGCTCCATCCTCAGCAGCAAGGTACTTCAGCCTGATGTTCGCCTGTTCACACACTTTTTCCTTCTCTGAAGGGTCACCTGCTGCTTCTCGACCCCTTTAATTTAACTCCAGTATTTGATTAGACTCTAAAGGATAAGGAAAGAGTTTCAGGCTAAATTTAGTTCAGCACAGATTTCAGAGCAGATCCCTCTGAGATGTGAGTCCAACAGAGACATTAATCTAAGGTACCGTGTCCCACCGCTGAGTGAGGCGTGCACTTCATCAAGAGGCTCCACTGCAGTGCTTGTTAAAGTCACTTTAAAGCAGCCACATTGATGAAGGAAGAAGGTAAGAAGCAAGAGTGGAAGTCCCCAGTTTCATGACGTTACCAAATCGTTTCTTGAACGACATGATAATAAAAGTCTACCACGATTCAGTTTCAGTTCAGCACAGGGGTGTTTGATCAATTTAGAATGATATTATGTACACATTGAACACAATAAGCCACATTTCACCTAAAGCAGGAAAGAAATACAAAGGAATATTGATAGTTTGACAATTTTGTGACTGAAAACGTGAAACTTTTAGCTCTGTGATGCTCTGATGGTCTTGCTACACGTCCAAATGCACATGTAGCGGTGTTACTCGGTAAATAATACATTTTGATGCGTTGAGAAATACCAGCTGTGGTGTGTGAGAGAGCGAAAAGGATCAAATGCGAGTGTCACACGCTGAATGTGAGCCCTGGAAACTTCAGAATGAGGCGCACTTGGACAGAAACTGTGAAACAGATATCCGGTCAGAAATTTAAAATAAAGACGTACGTTAAATATAACGGGTTGATCAATGTTTTGAGTTTCCATCGATTTTATTGGATCATTGCTTAACCAATCGATGTATCAATCCAGATCAATGGATTACTATAACCCTAGAATGAACAAATCACAAAATTGATTTTTTTTTAACATCAGACGAGTTAAATCAATCCATGAATGAAGGAAGATTGTGTATGTGTGTGTGCATGTGATAGAGTCGAAGTCTCTCCAATGAAAGTCCGTCTAGTCGCCATAGGGAGTGGAAAAACTGACTTTTGGGGCAGAACCATGGCGTACAAATATGACAGAGGCAAGAAATTTTCAAAAGATTTATGAGGAAAGAAATCAAACAGGAAGTTCCCAATGCCAGAGTGACTTACTGCCTGTCCTGAAATACAACTTGACATTAAACCTCCGTCACAACTAAGAGAGTATATACAGACAAAAAAGGGGGAGGGACATCATACATACCATTTTCTCATTTATACATGATAGCCACTTCGACCAATACTTATGCGCTTTATGACTGTAAAGTCTGAGAAAGAAGGTCAGCTTTTTCACCTCATGTGGGTCTTTTACTGTGGCTGTCCACCCTCCCTCTTAAGCCATTTCCTTGTTATTGATTTCATGCCGGCTATAAGTAGTATTTTTAAAAGGTATTTGCCCTGGGGATTGAGATCAGTTGGTAAATTACATGAATATACAATTTTCAAGTTATACTCAAATTTCAAAACCAAGAATTGATTCTGTTTCTTTAAGTAATCCTAACCAGTGAGGTTGGATTACTGGACAGTGGTCAACCATCGCGTTATTACATTTTCTCAAACAATATCCAGGTTCAGTTCTGCTGCTTTATAATGTTGTCTTTCTTGTAGTTGTGAAAAACCTGATTACATTTTTCCAAGCAAATTCTGAACTATTAGAGGAGTTAATTTGACATACACTATATCACCAAAAGTATCCGTTCACCCATCTAAATAATCAGAATCAGGTGTTCCAATCACTTCAGTGGCCACAGGTGTATATACTCAAGCACTTAGGCATGCAGACTGCTTTTACAAACATTTGTGAAAGAATGGGTCGCTCTCAGGAGCTCAGTGAATTCCAGCATAGAGCTGTGATTGGATGCCACCTGTGCAACAAATCCAGTCATGAAATTTCCTCACTCCTAAATATTCCACAGTCAACTGTCAGCTGGATTTTAACAACCTGGAAGTGTTTGGGAACGACAGGATCCTGAGGCGCATCGTGCCAAGAGGTCGCCAACTTTCTGCAGAGTCAATCGCTACAGACTTCCAAACTTCATGTGGCCTTCAGATTAGCTCAAGAACAGAGAGCTTCATGGATGGGTTTCCATGGCCAAGCAGCTGCATCCAAACCATAAATCACCAAGTACAATGCAAAGCGTCAGATACAGTGGTGTAAAGCACGCCGCCACTGGACTCTAGAGCAGTGGAGACGCGTTCTGTGGAGTGAGGAATCGCGCTTCTCCATCTGGTAATCTGGTGGACGAGTCTGGATTTGGCGGTTGCCAGGAGAGCGATACTTGTCAGACTGCATTGTGCCAAGGGTAAAGTTTGGTGGAGGGGGGATTATGGTGTGGGGGCGTTTTTCAGGAGCTGGGCTTGGCCCTTAGTTCCAGTCAAAGGAACTCTGAATGCATCAGCACACCAAGACATTTTGGACAATTCCATGCTCCCAACTTTGTGGGAACAGTTTGGAGCTGGCCCCTTCCTCTTCCAACATGACTGTGCCCCAGAGCACAAAGCAGGTCCATAAAGACATGGAGGACAGAATCTGGTGTGGATGAACTTGACTGGCCTGCACAGAGTCCTGACCTCAGCCCTGACAGAACACCTTTGGGATGAATCAGAGCAGAAACTGAGAGCCAGGCCTTCTCATCCAACATCAGTGTGTGACCTCACAAATGTGTTTCTGGAAGAATGGTCAAAAATTCCCATAAACACACTCATAAACTTTGTGGACAGCCTTCCCAGAAGAGTTGAAGCTGTTATAGGTGCAAAGGGTGGACGGACGTCATTTTGAACCCTATGGATTAGGAATAGGATGTCTCTTAAGTTGATATGCGAGTCAAAGCAGGCTTCCTTTCCCAGTTCTGTTTAATATAGGATGTTGATGGATTTTTACAGGATTGTAGGAATAAATGGACTCTAGAGACCAGTTTCTTATTAATGGATTGATGGTGTTTTAAAGGATGCTGCTTACGCCAGCTCTCTGGGCTCCAAACTGCTGATGACAGTGTATAAAGGTATCGCTCCAGGTGAGGACAGGAAGGCTCTCCCATCTTTGGACGTCAACACCAAGAGACTGGCAGACGGCCTGCTGCAGCTCTCCTTCTCTCTGAGCCAACAGGTAATGATCCACTCTGAGCTCTGAGCGAGCAGTGAGACGAGTTTCTAACCCTCTGTGTCGCCCCCTGCAGAGCGAGCAGCTGGTGGATCTGCTGCTGAACACCATCATGCTCTCGGTGCCGTTATCAGGGAGTCACAGCCACAACTTCCTGAGCTTCTCCCACGGAGAGTATTTCTACAGCCTGTTCCAGAGCACCATCAACACGGAGCTGCTGCGGAGCCTGAAGTCCACAGTCCCTCTCCTCATGAGGGCTTCATCTAACAACCAGAGCATGGTACACAGCTCTGCACTCTCGGCTGTGTTCAGTGTTGAGTAATTACAGATCGAACCTGAGTTTCTGTGTCTCTTCTGTGTCCAGGTGAGTGTGCTGCTGAACGGCATGCTGGACCACAGCTTCAGAGAGCGCTCTGTGAGGAAGACTCAGGGCAAGCAGCTGGTGGACGAGGTGCTGAGGAGGTGGATGGGTCTGCAGACGTGGTGGGAAGGGCCGTCGTCCACCGCAGAGAGCAAGACCGCGACGTTACTGCTCCTCTCCAAGCTGCTGCAGGTACCAGTGATACACTCATGTTCGTCATAACACGCCAAGATATTTAGATCCAAAGTCGAGCAGCGGACATCCGTATAATGTTAGCACATAGGGCATGTTAGCGCCGCTCCTAAAACTGCATTAATCGTCCAAAAACTCATTAGTTTCACCAATATTTCATCATGGTCCACTCGGGCTACTCCTCCATTACAGTCTGTGTCGCCCCAGACATGTTTTTGTGACTGTGCCGACCTCTGAACTGAAGAAGAAGAACGCTTGCCTCAGCGCATGCGCAGTACTCTCTGGAGAGCTGCCTCCGCGTCCTCCTTTCAATGAGCTCCTCATCTGTAAACTCTGGCTCGAAACTCGAAAGGACACCCATCATATTCAAAGTTCTCCTCCACAACATCTTCATCCGATAGATATTCGTCCATTTTGCACAAAACTGGAAGAAGGAAGTCGTGTAGCCGGCAGTCTTCCCCTGAAACAATGAGCCGTACTGCGCAGGCGCGGAGGCACGTAAACAAACTCTTCAGTTCAGAGGTCAGTACAGTCACACAACATGTCTGGAGTGACACAGACTGTCGTGGAGGAGTAGCCCGAACGGACCATGATGAAATATTGGTGAAACTAATGAGTTTTTGGAAGATTAATGCAGTTTTAGAGCAGCGCTAACATGCCCTATGTGCTACCATTATACGGATGTCCGCCGCTCGATTTTGGATCTAAATATCTCCTGAAGCACTGTTTGGATCAGGAAAGCCTTCTGGGTGAGTATATTATTGTACTTCATTCTATAAACAATGTGAAAGCTGTAGAAACCGAACTTATCCTTTAATCTCGGTGGGACTTCTCGGTGGGACTTCTTGGTTAAAGAAAGGTATATGTATAAATATATATATATATATATATATATATATATATTAGGTTGGAATGAAGATTGTGGAGTTTTTTGCATTAATCACAGTGAGTAAGATTCCAAAAAGAGCAGATTCTCAGTCAGCAATAAATAAGTCAGTGTTTCACCTTTAAAAGGGCAGCTGAAGCTTCATTTTACTGTTACTGTCAAAAATATATTTAACATATGATGTAGTGTGAACTAAAGATCCACTTGCAGCCATTTTCTGTGTATTGGTAAGATTAAGTTGTGAAATATCAGATATCAGCAACATCCAATATGGTGCATCCTTAAAAATGAATAAATAACAAACTGAGTAAGAAGTTTGCATATTCTTTGGTATGTCTTAAAGGGAGCTTTGCTTAACCAGCCGACGAGAATCCTTCTTCCTTTGGGCGTTACTCTTCCATTTCAAATGATTTTATTAAAGTGACATTCAACTAGTATTTTAGCTTTTCAAAAGCCAGATAAAATTTAATTTTGCTGTGACTGTCAACAGTATATTCTACATATAATGTAGGTGTGATCAAAAAAGAACTTCTTTCAGTCATTTCTGTAAATCAGTATTGGCTAAAATAAGGTCTGAAATATCAGATATCAGAAAAGTCCCATATTGTGCTTTGCTAAAAACACATATAAACACTGAGTTAAGAAGTTAAAGGGAGCTTTATTTTGCGAGAATCCCTCTTCCTTTTAATGTTTTTATGATTTTAATAAAGTGATGTGAACATGGAGAAGTTCTTGATGAGGTTGGCATTTTTTTTTTGATTTTTTGGCTCTAAACTCATAGTAAGAGCATTGCATTTTACACACATAAATCCAGTTAAAACTGCAACCACCTGAGAAAGTATCTGCCGTATAATAAAGGTTCTTCCTCACTCTGAAACATGGAATGATCTCTTTCTCCTCCTCCTGTAGATTGACTCCTCTGTCTGCTCTGACGTGAACCACGAGGCGTTCAGGCCGGTCTTTTCCACTTTCACTCTGCTGCTGGTCGACATGACGCTGCCGCTGAACCTCAAGGTGACGGACGGCCTGGTTGGGCATCATCTTGAGTGTGTGATAATGCGTGTTTATATTTGTTCTATTGTCTGCCCTCTTCAGAGTCAGGCTCTGCTGGTGCTGCCGTTCTTCACCACCCTCCCTGGCGAGCAGCTGGCGGAGCTGCAGAAGTCTCTGGACGCTCTGGTGGCCGCTCACTTCCCCATGACGTCAGACGAGTTCGCCAAAGGCTCGCTGCACCGCAACAACTACATGGACTGCATCAAAAAGGTAAAGTGGACTACACAAGAACAGCTACTGACACAAAGACCTGCATGATGGACCAAGACCGGACGCCAGCCAATCACAGGGCCCAGTGGCTGCATGTGTAAAAAACATGTAGATGGAAATAAATCAACTTTCATAAATATAGCTCTTTACTTTATGAGGGCAGGAAAATCTTTAAGGCTATTTTGTGCTGTATTGTGGTATATAAGTTTATTTTGTAATAATTTGTCTTTGTCAAAAAAGTCACATGAGATTTGGTATGCAAGGTAAATAATAAATAAATTAATACGTGTTTTATATCACAGTGTAAATGAAATGAATTATTGAGAGCACCTTTTTCACATATTTTTCCTTTATTGCATTTTGTTTTTACTTGCGTGCTCACTAATGCTACACAGTTATTTTTTTCTGTTAAAACTTGTTTTAATTCACAATAAACCCTATTCCAGCTGTTAAGAGTTTTATAAAAGACGTGTAATATTTTAGCAAGAAAACCTTTTAGCATTGTTTTTATTAATTACCCATGTCACTCACTGATAACTTCATACTGTATTATATTTTACCCTCTGCCAAGGAGGTAATGTTTTTGCTGCTATATATATTTGTTTATTTGTCTGTTTGTTTGTAAGCAAGTTTACACAAAAACTACTGGCAGGATTTTGCAGAGATTTTCAGGAGATGTTGGTAATGACCAAACTTAAAAAAGTTTAGATCTAGTGGGGATTCAGGTAACCTCTATTAGTGAACAGTCATTTTTGCTCAATGCCTGTGTGATCAAAAATGATATCAACATGATTCTGAGTGTTAGGTGTGTGTTTTCAGGGTCATTAATCGCATTGTGATGGAAACTTTATCATAGAACTATTGCTTATCGATGTAACAGCAGTTTGTGTGCTAACTTGTTGTGGTTTGTGCTCTTTGAGTGCTTTTCAGTAACAACGTTACTGTTATCGTTGTGTTTGTTCTTTACTCATGTTGGACAGCAGTGAATCATATTAACAAAGTTACCACCAAGAAGTCATTTGTCAAAATAGATAACTCCATTTTTGATGATATATTTTTAAAAATTTGATTGTATTTAATATTTTTATATTTCCTAAAGAAATGTTTAATATTGCTGAATACCATTTTTCAAAGTTAATAAATAGGCTGAAACTCTCTTTCTTTGGCTTTATTTTGCGCTCACAGACATTTTCGAAGGCCTCCTGTGAAGACGAAAGGTCAACAGCCTCCTCTTTTTAAGTTGCATGATCCATCCGCCTCATATTTCTCTTCTGCTCTCAGATGCTGGACGCCCTGGAGCTCTCCCAGAGTCCTCTGCTGCTCAAACTCATGGCAGGAATTCTGTGTCGAGACAGAAAACACATCATGGAGGACAACTTCCAGACCTGCTTCCAGAGGATCGCGAGGCGGTGAGCGGAGCAGATGGTGATGCTGCTGTCATGTTTGATGTTTGTAGATTGAAACAAACCTCCAGAGTTTGTCATTTCTTCTTTGTCTTCTCAGGTCGAGTGTGGAGCGTCAGCTGCAGCTGCTGTGTGCCGTCCATCAGTTGATCCAGCAGGGGGACGTCCCGATGGTGTCCATGCTTCAGGCCATGACGGAGAGAGTCCTGCTGCCTCTGGCCTCTCACTGCAGCTCCAAGGCCCTCGCCGACTTCTTTGTGACAAACATCTGTGACATCACGGCTCTCCTGCAGAGCCGCTTCACCAAGGTTTGAGCCCTTGCTGAGCTTCGTATTCTGGTGTTCACAGTTAAAGATGAGAGGAGCACTTTGGGAACTGACTTCATTCTTTGTAGTCCAATGAAGCAGCATTTGAGAGCCAGCTGCTGAAGAAGAACGGCTGCTTCAGGCTGATGGAGCTGCTCTACTCCCGACTTCCAAAAGAGGAAGTTTACTCCAAAGAGTCCCGCATCAACCAGGCGTACTGTCGGCAGGAGAAGACGGAGGGGAACGAGCTGTCCAAGATGCTGATCAAGTACGATTCATCTGGATCTGCTGCTCAGATTCAAAGGAGTTTTGTCTGCACTCACATGAGAAAAGAGCAAAACTAGTTACTGAGGTCCCTGTATCGGCCATATAGAAATGTAAAAGCAATTAACAAGGCCATAAGCAGCACAGTGTTAAAAAATACAAATTAAGGATATTTACAGCATTATCATAATCTAAGGCTATTAAAATCTAAATAAAAACAAAACAAGTTAAAGTTAATTATTTACATCACTCACATAAACAACAAGTCTCAATAAAAATGAGGATTTTATTGACATTACCTTAATCTATACTTAGAAAATGAAATAAAAAATCCAAATAAGGATTTATCCTATATCACTAACAGAAACATAAAATCTCAATAAGGATGAGGATTTTATATAAAACACCACCATAATATAAGGTTTAAAAAATATATATAAGGATCAATCTTGACAGCAATAACATAAAAATAAAATCTCAGTAAGAATATGGATTAGAATGACAACATTACCATAATCTAAGGCACAGTTCACACCCGAGTGCAGAGCAGCAGAGTAAGTGATGTGTTCAAAAGATCAACAGTTAAAGTGGCTCAGCAGATCTTTACATTCAGGATCACTGAAGTCCAGCTCTGTCTGTTAGTGATCATCATTGTTTTCTCTGCACGTGAGCAGAGCAGCCAAAGCCTCCCACATGTCAGACATTAACGAGGAGTTGATCTGAGATGTCCCTAACCATGACGGTTTCTCCTTTTAGGTCGTGTTTTGAGGCCTTCACAGAGAACATGGCCGGTGAGACTCAGCTGCTGGAGCAGAGGCGGAGCTTTCACTGCGCTGCGTATAACTGCGCCATCGCCGTCATCAGCTGCAGCTTCAGTGAGCCCAAGTTTTACCAGGGCTTCCTCTTCAGCGAGAAACCAGAGAAGGTACCAGCAGCCCTGTGTGTGAAGCAGTAGAGCTGTAAATGCAGAAGTATATTACACTCATGGTGCATTCCCAAAAGTTGGATTGAACAGGTTGAAAATTCGATACGTCACTGAAACGCAGCATTGGTTTGAATTTTCTTTGGAAGCTGGATGATACTCAGCTTGTCTGATTGTAACAGCTCATTACTGGAGCAGGTTGATGTGACATGATTTCCATTTCTTACTTACATTAGACAAGATCTGTATCAAATCAGTGATAATAGAAATAAATTTAAATTAGAAAATAAACTACAAATAAATCAAAAGCCTAAGCTCCATAATCAAAGAAGAACATTTTGTTTTCCGTTTACCTTCTTTCAGTCTCAGTTCATTCTTGAAAACATCATCGATGTTGGACGGACATACTCTTTCCCCATTGAAGTCGAGGTTTGTGCCTGTTTTACTTATTCCTGTCTGCCTGTTTACTGCCAGCTGTGTCTGTTTCATTCATTATATTTTATCCATGAAGGTCCCACTAGAGAGAAAGAAGAAGTACGTCATGATTCGCAGAGAAGTGAGCGAGGAGAATGGAGGTAACATCCGCTGGCACAATAATTTGCTCTGTTGTAAAATGTAGGATTTTTGTCCCACTAATTGCTCGACAAAAGTCTTTATTGTCCACCTTAGATGGAAATTTGCTTTTTTCTCTCCATATACAAATATCAGCCAAACACATTCGTACAGTCATTAAAAAGACACAGAGCAGCTAAGCATCAACACTAAAACAATAACAGCTCACGCTGTTTTGGATCTCATCAGTCATTTAGTGAAGTGAAGGATGTTTGCAGCACTTGGGATGAATGACTTTACAAAACTGTTTTAGTCACAATGTCAAAAAATTAACACAGACACTGGTGACCTCACACTCTGCCTGTGGTCATGTAGAAAAATCCAGAGATGAGCAAAACCCTACATATTAATACAGATAGTGAACCTCTGTCTATATTTCTTGGTTAAAACAATATTATTATTGTTGATAAATATTAAAGGAGACTTTGTGAGACGTTAACCTTTTTAACTGGATTACAGAGGAAGTTCCTTTAATGGTACAAAGACAGAGTCATGAGTGAATATGTCCCACTGGACTTCTTAACATGTAAACTACATTCCAGAGATGATGCTTTTGTAAATTGCCTGTCTTGGATCTAAATATTTCGACTCTCCATACAAAAGGCTTCATGCTGTTATTTAAACAAAGTTGTAACCCCTTTATTTCTATACCTGTAAGATGTCAACCCCAAGCTGAGCACCTGTTTGAACCGTGATGTATATGTGAGCTAAAGGTTTCTGTTTCTGTTTTGTAAAAAATATTCATATATATAACATCTAATACATTTATTTAGAAAAAATACCTTTGGTCTCTATAGCGCCTCCCTGGGCTCAGAAAGAGGAGAACTTTCTGCTTTGATGCTCCTGCTTTCTTGTTGTTTGTTCTTCGGTCTTTAACTCAAATGTCCTGCTCATAAAAGCAAAAGTATATTCCAGGTTTTATCTCCATGGGTCACAGTTAACCTGTGGTCCGTTCTGCTCATCTGTCCTACATCCCTCTCTCTACCTGTGACCCCATCTGAGGTCTTACCTCCAGCCCAAAAAGATCCCCCCTCATACCCACATTAACATCACGTGGTCATTACTCCAGTCAGAATCTCTCATTTTTAGTTCAGTTTTAGTGAAGTTAGTGTTTGTTTCCTGTGACGGCCTGAATAGCTGATGGAGGAGGGATTCGTTACCCCTACAGCCCAACATAGTGAAGCTCTAATCACTGTAAATTATCTTTTGTTTTATTTTTATTTTACCTTTATTTAACCAGGAAGTCCCATTGAGTTTAAAAATCTCTTTCACAAGAGAGACCTGTCCAAGGTAGCAGCCAATACAGTGATACAGACTTAAAAACAAGACAAATCATTAACAGCACAACAACTCACATTTTAAAACAGCTTAGAAAATATACAGTGACCTTTCATGAGAAGCGGATACACTTATCT